>JAVQKG010203746.1:0-15565 GCA_036025885.1 Hypseleotris bucephala
ACATAATAATATCTTATTTGATTAATTGTTCTGCTGGGCATGAATTGAGCCGAATAACAATTTCTTCAGTCGGCTACAGCCCTAGAGAAAGTCTTTGATTGTATGGCAAAGAAGAGAAAGAGGATTACACTTTGATTACTGCAAATGAATGATTTGGGCTGAATGGGAAATGAATACGATTTAATCATGGTCTTATCTGAAGCCAGTGAACAAATGGCAGTCTGTATTACCCGTTTTCAAACTGATGTAATTTCAGACTGCACCAAGCCTTCCGCAGCTTAGTGAAAGAAATCCAGTAAAATAACACAATGTGCCCTCGCGGCGAATTGTTGCATATTTCCCACCTCTTCCACAAACTTTAGGAACCTCCGGCCTGGATCGAGCATGGGAGGGCTTGTGGAAAGTCATGACAAGGAATGTGGCAGGTATTGTGTCATCCTGGGGGCTTTATCAGGAGCATTGTTGAAACATCAGCAACAGTAACTTTGACGCTACAGGCATGAGGCCAAGAATGTTAGGATATTTATTTTTTAAAACAATGTTGTGTTCCTCTGCATCAAACACAAGAAGTTCATTACAGATTATTGACTAGGCAAAAAGACCCCTCACTTCTACCTATACTGTATTTCATTCTAATTCTTACTCAATTAATACACAGATTAATTTTGACGTTTCAAAATAGACAATAATGCATTTGAGTACATGCAAGTATATGTTTACTTCTCATTGTTTTTCACAACACAACAAGTTCATAAAATAGATTACTGACAAGGCAAACGGGTCCCTCATTCTGCCGATACTGTATTTCCACTTAATCCTTACTCATTTAATACTGTGTTATTATAGTGTTTACTTGAGTACAACTTCTCATTGTTTCTCCACTATATACTTGACCAAGGACACTGCAGGTCACCTCAAAGGCCAGACTATGTTTTGACTAGCTTCACAGTATCAGAATGCCTTTCTCTAAACACCTCCCCAAAGCTCATAACAGTTGTTGAAGTCCTGTCTCTCATAAGCTAACATCACAAACAAGCTTTACAACGAGCAGGCAGTGTGTGTAACATGAGCCAGTCTGGCCTCTTCAGTGCGACTTGCTGTCCTATCCATCACTATCCAGCACTCTCCTCTTCTTTTCTCCATCTCCACCACCGCACTGTTGGCGAGTCTATTTCATCCCAGTCCCAGGTGGGCCTTTAAGAGTCAAATGTCAGCGGCCAGGGCTCCAGCCAGACAAGTAATGAATATGAAATGATTCAGAGGGACTGTGGGAAACAATCACACAGACTAAAGTTTCTTTGTCACCAGACAAGACTGAATCAGGCTCGACAAGGCTAGGCCCGTATGCACCGACTACACCAGGATACACAATATGGATATCTAACGTTACGCCAAAAAGAAGCAGCCATAAATCAGGACATGCTGCAAGTATAGTGTACGCCCTGGGGCACTGTTAAAGACACAAACAGCAGGTATTAGGAAAGCCAGACAAATATGGTTATTAACGACACTGAGATCATCTGAAACAACTGTATGGCAATCTTCTATGTTGGCTTAGCTTGTTAAAAGTAGCCATGGGGACTCTGTTATGTGCACACAGACAAATATAGAAAAGCTGTGTGATTTTCTCTTTTCATCTTACTTGCATAAAAATAAACAAACAAATAAGCACACTTCGTCTTGCTGCTTGGTTAACAATGCTGACAGAGAAGGCAGCAACACCAAGCTATTTTTTGCCCAGACGGCTAGAGGATCTGCCTCGCTCTTGTATTTTTAGCATGCTAACCTCTACCCTATTTTTCGGCAGCTCCGTTCTGTAAACAGAAGGGCATTTGGTTGCGGTGTAAACGCTGCTCTTGAGGTATAGTGGTGGACATGATGTGATGGAGGATGACTGTGTTGGTGCAAGAGGCAGACCATGTGCTTTGGCGTAGAGCTAGTGGCCCCATGGTCCGCGGCTCACTGCTCCTGAGAGAGAGGCAGCGGCCCTCAGCGACTGATGAAACAATGCAACATTCCATGTAATCACTCTATATATAGCGGATGCCGGCAAAAAGGGGGGTTGCGGGGCAGGAAATCTTGTAAAATATGAGGAAAAATTAGGGCAGGCGAGCATTAAAGATTAATCGTGACAGTGACTGGCCAGGCTCAGGCTTACCATGTGGAGAATGCCACTGTAGAGACAGGGAAACATGCCTGAGATAAAGTGGGGGACAGAAGGGAGACACTTTGGGAATGAAAATGCCTTGCAGATGCACAGTGTGGTGATGAATGTCCCCTGTTCAATAGCTGGATGAATTTATGTGTGTTCCATTATGAGACGGAGCAGATGCAAACGGGGAGATACAGCGGACGGACGGGGGAAAGGAGAGAACAGAGAGACCCCTCCTTCAATGTGCTGCTGAGCTCGCCATGCAGAGCCCATTCCGAAGAAGCCATCTGTATAGATAAGTAAAGAAGTGATTACAACAGGCGCAGCTCAATTTCTGACAGTTGACGCTTGACTGCCCCTGTAGAGGCGAATTGATTTAAATGAAGAAGCTATGAATATTTTAAAGGGCAACCCCCCTTTAACCTGCAGCACCTTCTCTGGTGTGTGTATAACAGCACTGACACCGGGGAGAATGTAATTATTGATAGTGAGATTACAGGCCTATTGTCACAATGTCTGCAATCAGCTGCCTTTTTTAAGCTCTGATGAATCAATGACACTGCCTGGATCCTTTCTGTCTGCGCAGCTTTGTTCATCAAAGTGGGCTTTGCCGTGTACACCAAGCCTTGTTTGTGGATTTAGAGCCAAACTGAGCAGAGTACAGTACAGTGACTGATGCCTCTGGCTAATTCTCTGAACAAACAGGCTCCACTCTGGTGGGTCGAGTTTGTGTGAGCAAAAAAAAAAACAGGTCAAAATGAAATAATAATCACCCTGTTAACATAACATGACTCTGCAATATGGCATGTCAAGTCAAAACACATGTGCCAGTCTGCTTTGGCATGGTTGGTGCAACTTATTGTAACAAAGTTCAAGGTGAAGGGCCACACCTACTTAACAACTCATACAACTGCCATTATCACACAAAACATAGCCTTTTGTCACGACTGTTAATCCACCTCTGAGGGCATCTCTATTTAGCTAACGACAAGGCACATTAAAAAGGGCAGAGCTTTGAAGGTTGGTGTGAGGTGCCGTTTTGGGAGCGAGTGATGGCAGGTTGTGAAATGCTGCCCCGCGGCCTTTCCCAAGAGACTGACGGCAGCAGTGCTGAACCGCCTTCACCTTTGTGCCATTACAAACATACCTTGATGACAAAATGTGTTATTGATGTGCACCTGAAGGTGAAAGCAGGCGTGTTTCTGTGGACATACTGATCTGAGGCTCACACACACACAGACTCTCATTGGTGCCTCTAAATCACTGTCACCAGTGGCTGAAAGGGTTAGGCAGACGTGGCGCAATAAGGAGTCCGCCTGGCGCTTCCCTTCCCTAGAAGAACAGTGGACCCTGCCTCAGCAATGTCCATCCATCTATCCAACCCTGCCCCCAGAGAGAAACTCATCCTCTCATCATCCTGTCCAGGAGAGCATGCTCTCAAAATAACCCAAATTAATACTATTCTGGGAACTGACATTTACATAAAGGGCACAAGTGCAATTTAGAAATACATCTTGGGGTTTCTATAATGACCAGAACTAAACAAAGCTATAAGTCTGCTTACATTATAAGCACATTTACCAAGAACTTGAGGCAAAGTCTACTGTGTACCTCTGTGCATGACCCCTTTATCCAGTTGTTTATGTATAGCACAAGTCCCCAACCCCCACATCAATGTCAGAAAGGAGCACTTCCAAAGTCACATCCATGGGAAAGGGATGGGGCATATGTTTATGCACTGTTGCACAATTATTAGCATAGTTTTGCACATATACATTTAACATGACAGTGAATATGTTTATGTTTTGACACTATAAAAATCATTACATTTATGGTAGAGGAGCAGAAGCAGTAAACCTTTAAAATTAATAAATCTAACCGACATTCCTCTTTAACATTGCTTAAATTGCTCCTTACAGTCTGTTGCCTTGCAAAACAATAAAATCACATCTGCTTTTTCATGGCCTTGCCTCCTGCCAGGCACAAAACTTCCGCACTTAAATACCACATGAGTCAGATTAAGCTGCCAGTCACTTGCATTTCAGTCAACAGCCTTCATTTCCAAAGGTCCACTATGCTGCATTTTCTGAGACAAACTTGCAAAAGCCTGCCTCTCTCTCAAGCCTTGTCTAATAAATCTTCAGTGACATTTTTGAAAAGTCTGGAAAAACAGGCAAGAAAAACCTATGGGCTAGTGAGTATTTGAGGCCACAGTGCAATCCCTCTTTCCCCCAATTTGGTGTGTGACAGTCATGTGAACAAGGAACAAGGCCATGCACATTCTTTCATGCATGAGCCCAGTAATTGCTGTAAAGATTCTGACAAGCTCTCTGCGAATAATCAAGAGCATTTCATCAACAAGACTGGAGACCGCGGGACGATAAAAACACGCTTTTCCGCCCATTACCAGGCAAGAAAAACTAACATTTGCTTGTGTTGACCAGACCTGCCAGCATCTGGATTCTAATGACTGGGAGAAGTTAAGTGGCAGCATCATGGAGGAACTAATAACATCAGGGAACAAGGCGTCCATATGATCTGGATTTATGCCCGGGCCACTTAATGGGTTCAGGAGGCCGTTTTAGGCCACTTGAGCAAGGATGTCACCGAGTGCACTCTCTCCTTTTCTAAAGCCTGTAATGAATAGTTACGACTGCTGTGGGGAGCATGAAAAAACAAGCTGAAGAAAAAAAAAATCAAGGGGGTAAAAAAAATGTTTAGCCTGTGTGCAGAGGATAACATACCAGATGACCACTGTCTGTGAAGCCTTCATTCTTATAAAAAAAAGCAAGCAGATGTTTTGGGAATTGACTATGCATTTTGAGCCTGACAAGATTTGAGATACTGAAAATTCCGACAATGTTTTCCAATGAAGCCACGTGATAACACAAACGGATGTAATGCCTGGACCCCCCTCCGCAAAAACCGCTGGTCATGCACTAAATTTTTTATTACATTTGAGCAGTAAGGCAGCTAGCTATACCGCCACCCGCCATCCCGCTTCCCCAGCAAAACAATGTGGAGTCGAGTAGAAGGGATCATAGGTCTTTTCCTGGGCCAAAACCCCCACAGTCAGCCCCCTCACCCCCACCCCTCAGACGAGCTCACATGGTTTGAATCAATGCCGCCACTAGAGCTGTTTAGTGGGCCAGCTCAATAAATTCTATCAAGCTGGCTGGATGTGTAGCAAAAATATGTGTGGACAGAAAACACTTAGAATGATGTGGAGACTAAGGCGTATATTGGACTTTGTTGCCAGTGCCAAAATATTTTTAAAATCCAGTTTAAATTTCCCCTTTGTGGTGTGTGTAGCTACAGTCTAGAGATGAGGAGGAAATTGGCCCATAAGAGCCTGTGGAGGTTCCTGCCTTTAGCTGTGAAAGACAACAGGACTATCTGTTTTATAAAGGGGCCTCACTGGAGCTTTGTGCTGGGCTGCTCTTTTTGAGATGAAGAATGAGAAGAGCCCGGGTGACACTTTGTTGCTGCAATAAAACTCCTAGCCTATTGCTGCTAACACTGTATCAAAGTGACTGGAGATAACCATACACTTTTACAACATGGCTTTGTAAAATCTCACAAGCTATATTTAGCTGTGGCTGTCATCCCTGATCAAATGCATTCACTTTACAAAACAAATAGCCTAATCTTAGAAGATACTGATCCTAAAAATAAGCTAAATGACTTGTTTACTTAGGACTGTCCCAATTTAAAAGCCACAATTCTTAGGAACTGCTAGCTCTATGGGCGCATCTAGCTAGATTATCAAAGGAGCCAAGGGGATAACGCTGGCAGAGTATTGCGATCTGATTAACGTTGGCATGGCTTGTAAAAACCTTGATGTATTAAGTGCATGTTTCAGGATGCTTTAGATACCGTGGCCTGGATGAGAGTGACGCTTCTCTGAAAAGAATAATAATAAATAAATTCTCACTGTGGCTACACTTACTGGGAGCAGAAAGTGGGTCAAGTATTTATAATGCAGTTATGAAGGCCTGTTATGGTAGAATATGAGAGCACTCAATAGAAGAAAGTAGAAAGCGTAATATACAATAAAATATGATCGTGAAACTGTTATGCAATTAGTGAGATGAAGTTGGGGAACAGAAGAGGGCACCTACAGTGATTGGAGCCGTTCCAGTGCTGGTTCCTGATAGACGTGCTGTAGGGATGAGGCGCCCCGGGCACCAGTCCTTTCTCCGGGATCAAGCATCCTCTGCTCTGGTTGTAATAATCCATCATTAAAAACGGGTTCGGGCTGGGGTTCAGTCCCACAACGTCCACGCTCTCATACATCATACGCGGCAACACGATAGCGATGGATAATGAGCGAAAACCAGAGGGAAAAGAGTGGAGGAAACACACAGACAGACCAGCCGTTTGCTTTGCAGCTCAAAAACTGCATTAAAACGTCAGAAAAGTGGTTAATCCAAACACAGCGTGGGCATGAGAACATTTGGCATCTTCTATTTTGCGGACTGATCAAAACAAACATACACGAAGCGTAGCCGCGTGCGCGTAAATTGAGAAAATTATTTATAAAAATCAGTCTGCATGGTAGGCTATCCAACCGGGACTCGGGTGAAATTAACTTTATATTTCTCTCTACTTAGTCGCAGTCCGCCACATTACGAGCTGTATCCACATAAAAAACGAGTACAATCCCAAAAAACAAATGTCCCAAATCTGTATCGAAAGCGCGCTGAACTAGGGCGAGGAAATCCCGTGCAGTTGCAGTGCGTTCTCTCGTGTTATGCTCGCTTGTCCCGTCTGCACCCACTGCGGCTCCGCTGTGCCCGTGGACTGTCCGCTCAGCTCGCTGTTTCGTAGAGTCCTCCGGTACTGAGCCAGTTCGTCAGTGTCACCCAGAAACACGCACACATCCAGCGGCTGCCTTGTTTGTATTCTGGAGAGAAGCCCAAACCATTCCCACACCAAATCGTGCGGCTATCACGTTCTGTACAAATGTGACAAGGCACAGCAGCTGAGAGCACGCTGGCTCCTCCTCCAGTCTCTTTTTTTCTCTCTCGCTCTATCTCTCTCCCCTCAGCCTCTTTTCATGCATGGCCCCGCCCACTTTTAACCCTTTAAGCGACGTCACAGTAGATGTCTCTCATTCAAACAGCGGCCACGCTCGGGACAGTCTGCCTTCTCTTTAAATAGAGCGGCATTTGTGAACATGATTAACTTATATTGGCTCTTTTGGCTCTTTTATATCAGGGCCTGGACATAATGAGGGCTGGTCTGATGTATCACTTGTGTTTTTCCTGGAAGTTCCCCTCCATGCTCTCACTCCTCCTTCACTAATGCGACCCTTTCCCCCATGCACTCATCAGTCCCTGCTCCCTAGTCTCTGATTTTCTCTCCCCCAGCCGCTGTCTCCTCATTTGCCTAATGCTATGCGGTTGAACTTTTCCTGAACTCAGGGAAGTAGGCAGCCTCACCTCCTGGTGACCCACTGGCTGACTCGGGTTCGCATCTCTGGCTTACTCTCATCCCACATTATTCAAAGTTTCCCACCTTGTACTCTTAAAGGAACATCATTTGCAGTTCCACAGAGGCACTGGCTTCAGCCATGTCCCATGAAGAGTCCAGCTGCACTTTACTCATACTTTGTCTGCTGCTGAGACCAAGTCCAACAAGTGTCTGCATCAGGTTACATCACATCAGTAACCACTCCGCCTTAACTCGACTACATTCCATGCTGCATTGTTGCAACTTGTTCTGCAAACATGCAACAGTATCATTCATGAGGCTTAAACTATCACAGCGCTGTGACAAAGACATGAATATTACCTTTTCAGTCATGTGATTAGTCATTACTTATTTGTTAATGCACCCAATTAACCTGCGGACATGTCAGGACATGTGATGTTCAAGTCTTGAGTTGTGATTGTCACATGATGACTCTATGTTCTAAAAGCAACAATATAAACTGGAAAAATCTTTCATTTTGTTTAGTTGTGCCCTATTGACACGATAGATCAGATCCTCCCAAAGAAAGTCAGTTTCTGTGGAGCAGAGACCTGAAACTTGAAAACAAGTATTTTTTTTAGTGTGAAACATAAAAACAGTGATATGTCAGAGCAGACTTGTTTGTGTTGACTGTATGTAAACCAGGCCACAGACCTCTGTTGTATCTGGAGCTCACAATGCCTCCTCTCTGTAGTTGATATCTACCTGCAGCACACACAGCTCTGACCACTATACAGTCAGTGATTATCAGTATAGAGCTATGGAGCGCTGGCATGTGGCCTGCTCCGCCTCCACTCTCTGTGACACTTATTTAATGCAGAGCCTGCTGTGTTTACTCGGCCTGATAAGGCCCAGTGTGCAGGCCCGGACCACTGTGACCACTGCACTGATAGTGCACCACACATTCCTTGACAGGATTAAGACTATGAGTAATGGCTGTCAGAGGCTCTATTTTCTTCACTGAGGGAGAGCATTCAGCCTAATGCACTGTGATTGTATTGAATAAGTTGAGAGATAACACACATTTGATCATCATTAAGGAGGAGGAGACAACACTTGACATGTTTTACAGTTTCTGGGATTTATCTCCTCAGAAAATCCAAACATAATGTTAAACTTTAAGTCACTGTGAGAAAACTCAGTACTGGGTTTGTGCCATAGAGTGTCCAGTTAATATTACAGTCCATTTGACACGAGGAGGTAGATGAAAGAGCTGTGAACACACTCAAAAGACTGCTTTTAAATAAGAGCTATAGTACTGATGATGACTGGCCCTACCACCAGTTCTTTCAAATCAAAGACTAGCCCATTCTTTCTGAAATATTATTTTCACATAAGTAAACTTTTAGGATCACAGACACATCTGTGTAATGACACGCGAGTCCAAAGATTAGTTAAAACTAAATACACAATGTTGAATTTATGCATAGAGGTCTATATGTTGTATTAGTGAAACAGAGATGGTCACTACGTATGCCACACATTCAGAGCACAGCTGCAACAAGGGAAAGGGGAGAGAAGTTGGTAGCCAGCCGAGGAGAAGACCTTCAAGGGGGATTTCAAAGAGTTTTATGGGCCCGGGCGGAGAGGAGATTGCCGGCTGGACCTTGAGGGTGTCAAACTATTTTTACTGCCTCACTCTTCTTCTTTCTTGAGCCCAATCAGGGTGTTAGGAAGCAGTAAAACGTGCCCCCAATCACCTCTCACTCGCCATTACTCCTCCGAGGAGATGAGCAGACAGGTTAGTGCAAACAATGGGCTGTTATGTCATTGGGTTATAGTGCGTGATAAAAAGAGGAAGAGTGGTTTTAGCAGAGCTCCGAGCAGGACTTGGTTGAACTAATTAGTTAAATATTTGGAGACAGTCCACCAACATCTGCAATCATCTGTCCCCCTGACTCCTCCGTTCTGCTCTAGAGATAATTTTCCCCCTCCACGTCAAGAAACACTTCCTGCACAATGCACACTTTATTGGAGCGGACGGCCAAATCAAAACACAGAAATCAAAATGTTCATGGAAAAGTCTGCTTAAGTCTGGCCGGCACAGAGCAGCGAGCGTGAGTCAATGGGAAAAAGCTGTTGTATCACTAGGACAACACTTGACTTGGGTAAACGCTATCACCCTGACAAGATAAAGCCAGACATGTTTGAGTTAGCGTGGCCTGGGTCTAATTTTGGAGTTCCTGTCTGCGTTTGTGGCCGCTCCACACACACACCTCCCCCAGAGCTCCCTGCACATGTGCCATCAGATGGCTAATGCTCCGACGATAAAGAAGTTGGGACAAGCCTCTGCAAAGCTCCCTATATTCCTTAAATCTTCACTGCGACCTAATAAAGTAGAGCAGGAGATAAAACAAGGTAAGTGTTGGCTGGTTATGGACAATGAAAGCAGTCTCGGTGGTGCTGAGGAAAACACGCTGTCTGCATGTCACCAGCATTATCCCATGACTGTGTTGATCGCACTATAATCGCCCTTCCCCCACTCCAAGCACTAGAAAGCAACGTCTTCAAGCCTCTATGGAGCAGCCTCACATCTCTAGAGTACAATGTTGACTCAAGCTGAACCTCCACAGGCCTGTCGTCTACTACCACACGTCCACTCTCACTGCCACTACGGTCTCTGTGCTGTACGTGTTTGTTTGCACAGCTGGTTTTGTGCAGCCTGTCCCGGCAGCACCAGCCAAACCCAACAGCTGTGCTCCCCGACGGCGAGCCAATGTGTAATGAGGGCCCGACCCTTCGATGTGAGAACAAGCCTCAGTTATCGACGAACACTGTGCCTCTTCCATCTCTGTTCTGTCAATCTACAGCTATGCACACGCAGCACTCCACACCAGGCCCAAAGTGAAACTGTTCTATACATCACTCTGCTATCTTTAGTCCAGACAAGTCCTGTATCTAACTAAAAAGAGCTTCTAAGTGGCTGCGGGGATCTTTGAGAAAGCTGCCCCCTGTCATTATGCCTTTAATGTCCCTCCGACAGCAGATTCCAGCATTTATGGTACAGGCCTATATCTGCCCATAAAGCCTTTTATTGTTTAGCCCCGCTCTATGGTGGCCCTAACCTGGTTTTCTCATTTTTTATGGGGACCTTCACTATATCACAGGGGGGAGAACAAAGCTGCCCACCATTGGTGTTTACCAAAGTATGGCCTACTCATAAATCCATCATGGCCTGCGGCATTCTGGAAATACCTCAGCAGAGAAAGAGCAGAGGGGGAGGAGACTGGGCTTATTGTATGGCTTGTAGTCGTCCTCACTCTATGGCCTTCAGTTAAAGGGCCCATATCCGCAATGATCATTAGGTCTATGTTCCTCTGAACCGAGGCCATCATTCAGCAAATCAAGGGAAAACTGCTATGGATGTTACCCTGGAGGAAGGATATCTCAATATCATTCATCCAAGACTTTGAATGGCCACCATTAGCTGTCAGGAACAAGGAGATGTTTAGTACATCTGAATGGACACTGCTAATTCTATTAGGAAGACAAAAAGGACAAAAAGAGCAACAGAGAGCAGCCTGAGGAGATAAAGCAGAGGAATTACAATGATGAAATGGTTAAACATAAAAAGATTTGTAGTTGATATGCTGCTGAGTGCTGCAGACAGCAAGGGGAGGGAGGAGGCTGGCACAAGTAGGAGTTCAGCTCTGCTCTGCCAAAACTCATTAGAAACTGGCATCACTAATGAGTTTATAACTCCTGCTTCTTTATTCATCATGTTTATCCCTCACTTCTTCACTCTCTCTGTCCAGACTTCTGATTACTGCCTGCAGCAGAATGTTTCTACAACACAGATAGAAAAAAATAACGCTTCTATTCCAATTTGATTTTGCCACATTCAAAGCTTTTTATCTCACAGAGAACCAGCGAGAGAATCGATGTTGTGTTTCCAGTTTCCATTCAGAAGTGTGATGCTGGGGTGGCTCTGGGGATACAGAGGAGGTGATGACGTGGGGAGGGGTGACTGGTTCGCTTTAAGTGGATTTCCCTCAGTCTTGTTGTGCCCAGCCCAAAGCATTATAACGCCTCCACAAGTGACCTCCACTTAAGTGGTGCCCCTCACACCCTGCGCCGGGCAGGGCACGCTGTTGTAGTGTTTACTACAAAGACTATGTGCCATGAACCGAGCACAGACTGGATGACTGTAGGCTGAATGTGCAACCAACACTCAAACAATACTGTGGGCCTTTTGTGCATTTTTGAAGCATGCAAGAGTTTAAGGTACATACTGTATTTATTCTGCCCCAGTACAAAAACCAACAGACCAAAGCTACTGTAGCTTGTGTGGTAATGTGAGTTCACTACAAGATCCATGGCTCCCACTCATTCTTACTCAAAAAAAGTTCTAAAATACTGAATCTCTATCTCAGGACTATTGATCTCTTTTAAACTAGATTTCTTGACAACCAGCATGTCAAACAATATTTAAATACACAAGAGAGAAAGTGGAGAATGGTTTGTAGGCTTACCAGTCTGACAGCCATAGTCTCCCAACATATCCTCACTAAAATTCAACTGTATGACCAAATAAGCAACATCATTGCTCCAATACTTTATACTGTTCAGAAATATTGACTGAGGATAGAAGTCAGCAAAAACATGCCTATTGGACTAAGTTCATGAAAGCACTTGTCTGAACCCACTGCTCTCTCTGGGCCTGTGTATTCTGTTGTTGATTTGTTCTTTTTCATGTTTTCATTTGTCAGTGTCCGTGCACATTCCCACTGCGGGGATGTCAAACGCTCCAAAGTGGTACTCCGGTTCAGATGTTAATGAAACATGTGAAAACCCCTGCTTAGCCAGCAAGTTGAGATCTGGGGACAACAAAGGCTCCGGAGAGAGCAACAGACTGCCACAGCTCGGAGCTTGACAAATGCCCCTGCCACTGTCACCACTGTGGCCCCTGTTGCCTCAGCTTTTATACAAGGCGAGAGGAGGCCACTGTGTGTGTATGGGACGGGGGAGAACCTAAGGAGCACAGCAGAAGGAGGGTTAATGGAATGGATGACTCTGCCACATTCAAAGAGTGATGAGGCCATCAGCATTTCAAATGAATTAGGAGAATGTTGCACCCAGACCTACTACTGTTTGTCTGTTAATGTCCAACAAGCAAAAAACCCTTACAGATGTTAGGTCAAGAATGTCCTATATCTTCACTTCACTTTGTTTTAGCTTTTAATAGAATAGAATATACTTTATTGTGCCATAGAATAAAATGTGTCTTGTATTTGAAAGGACAACATTCACCCCACATTGACAAATAAGAAAAAGACATACAATATAGATAAATTAAAACAGCAGAAAATAAATGCAAGATTTAAGATAAACTGAAAAGCATGCATAGTTAGATTGTAATAATAAACATCTTGGTCATGGTTAGAAGAAAGCTATATTAAGTAATGTCTCACAATAATATATATAATCCACACAGTACATGGATGCTCATCAAAAGTTAGTGCTCTGTCCAATGAAGCCCAATGGAAGAACTTTCTTAACTAGAATCAATTTGTTCAACAATAGATCCCTCCTGAGCAGGTGTTAGTTTGAGAAAATAAATCTAAATGAAGGGTAAATAATTATATTTTGCTAGCAGACAAACAAACAACATAACATAAGCTTGGCAAAGGACCTTGGCCAATATTTTAGTGTTGGTTTTCTGCAAAATGATATGACACAACATTTTTAAATCTTCATAAGCTGCCTACTACTTTACAACAAAACTGGTATCCCACCAAATCCGGCTCCCAACACTATTCACGGTGCCAGCCACAGTTCATCCAGTTATGTAATGTCCCTGATGATAGGCTGAACTTGTCACATGCAGCATTAATTGGATGCGAGCCAGTGTTCTTTACCCACAAGTATCCGAGGTGCATGTAGGTCAATGCCTCTATCACAGCTCAGATTATCATGGCACTACCGCCTCCCTTACGCTCACTCAACACGACAAACAAGAGCCCCCATTGGAGACCACAGAGCAGCTGCGAGAAATAGATTTCAATGTCAGACTTGTATCCTCAGGCATTTGGCTCGTCTAAAGCTGTAGCCATTAAAACAAACTGTAAAAAGAGGGAAGTGCTGAAACGTCACATGGCTAATCGTATGCCAAGAAATGCGCCTGTATCTCTCCGGGCTACTCTGTTGCTTAATAATATTACGCACATCCTCAATGTCACCTCAATGACATGTCTGGCTGGAACGACGCACACAAACAGATCTGCGTTGGCAGCATTACAAAAACTCCATCGTCAGCTTTCTGCAACTTTTTTCATTGGAAGTGAATCAAGAAAGAATCCAGATTTTCTTCCTTCCTCTTCTGTCAGGGATGTCCAAAACTTTATCAGAGACAGACTATATGGTGACACTCACCATCTCCAATCTGAACTACAACTGTATAAAAACTGTAAAATGCAGAATTTGATCATTTCTAAATCTAATCTTTTACTTAAATGTGTTTATGGGGAAGAAAAGCAAAAGTAAATGACCAGTGTTAGGCAATTTTTTTGCTGTTTCTTTTTGAGCAAGAAATATGTAATAGTTAAAAAAAATTTACTCTGAGACTGTAGACATCCACCATGACCCTGTCTCCCAATAGTAAAAAGTCTTTTAGTTCAGGGGTAAATGCTCCATGAATTAAACAAACAAATCACACATTACAGCATCATAATAGTTAAAAATCTAGTACAAACATCTGTATCTAGAACAGGGGTGTGCAAAGTGCAGCCCAGGGGCCATTTCTGGCACATGGTGGGATTTCATATGACCCTTGGCTTTAAAATGTAATACATTGTTTTGGTCATGAGTACCTTGTTACTTTGATTACAATATTACATTTTGAAGCATGGGTTTATGGTTAAATGTTATTAGACTGAAAGGGTAAAAATGTAAAATACCTGTCCTATGTTCTAAGTTTAACCCCCTACTTTACTCTTTTGCAGTCACACACACAGATAAAACTACACAGTCACTACGGCGACCTGAACCATCTGCATTGTGTAGCCACGGTGATGGGGGGTGTCCCAATAGAAAGTAAACACAAAAAGTGAAAAGCTCACACCATTAGCGGATCGCGTCATACCATTCTCTGTGTGATGCCATGAAGGGGGCCGCTTACATGAAAAAAGAGCTTGATAATATTTAACCAGCAAAGATCTATCATCAATCTGCACACACCCCGGCCCTCCGACACCCCCAGTCCTGGCCTATTGTCATTCACTCCCTTTCAATATTTTGCCGCCATTGTTCCACATTACATGCCCCCACTGATCTACATTAGTCTTCCCACAAGCGCTGAAAAAAACTTAATATGTTATGGTGTCACGGCTAACAAAAACATCAACCGCCCCAATGCTAAAGTCTGGATCCTCAGCCGCACTCCTGAACTGTCTGTTGACCCTGTAGGCTTCTCCGCACTGTTTGAATAAAATAAAAAAGAAGAAGTCATTTATCCGCCCCGTCTTCAGAGCACCTCAGAGCACCTTTTAAAAACACTCTTTATTCGTGGCTAACGCTAAAGCTGCACTCGCTGACAGCATGATGGAGCGCTCTGTTCAGTCTCCACCTTCCGCTATTCTCTCTGCTTCTGTCTCCCGAGCTTTTGCTGTCTTTCTACCAGAGTCTAAAAAGTAAAGAGGAAGTTTCAGCAAGTTTCTAGCAGTGAATTTTTTTATTTTTTTTTACCTGAGACATTTCAATAAAAGGTGGAAAATCATACTTGGGCCAAAATGCATCTATCAGAAAATGTTAACAAATTATTCTTTGTTGTGTCTTGGTGCAGTAAATTTTAAATTGTGGATCAGGACCAAGTAGGCCATGGAAAAGGTTGTAAGGTTTCAATTTTCTCCTTACTGGAATCACAAATATAGCTATGTGAAATGGTAGTAAATACCATAGTAAAAATAAAAATAACTGTTAAATGTTACTGTAAGGGTAACT
>JAVQKG010203792.1:0-15112 GCA_036025885.1 Hypseleotris bucephala
TAAAATAAGAAAAAGCTAAACATGAAAAACGCCAGGGGAGTGACTAAAGTTAAACTCTATTGGTCAGAGTGGTAACCCACAATTTGTTCTGGTGTTGCTGTAGAGGGACTAACGTAAAATAATGATTATGAGAGATTGCCTTCATTACATCATAGAACAGGATTAAGATAAAGCATTTTTTTAAATTTCTAACATTTTTTATTATACCTTTAAAGAGATGCAACTCACCCTCTACAATTCCCCAAGCTGTCTTCCTCCCAAGTACTCTTTTGCCATTCACTTGATACTCTTTGTCACTGCCCACCACAGCAAAGGGCATGGTCTCCTTAACAAAAATATCCACACAAACATGGTCTGGGTAAAAACAGTACATTTTAAATAAAAGTAAAACTTTAATAATTGAAGTAGGCCTTACTCGTATTTTGTCATTGTCACTTTTATCCTCCATATCGTCATCAAACTCTTTCTGGGGGTAAAACTCAATCCCACTCATTTCCAGTTCCTTCCGCACCTGAGGCATAACACCAAGCTTTTCATTAGCATCAAGAAAGGGTAGGCTACATTCTCACACCTGCACGTTGTTGTAGTTTGGACCAGAACAGAAGATTGTTAGAAAACCTAGACCTACCCTCTGTTTAAACTCCTGTCTTTCTTCAATGGTCATAGTGTCAGCCTTTGCAATTACTGGGATAATGTTGACGGAGTGACTTAAGCGCTTCATAAACTCAATATCAAGCTGCCTGAGACTGTGAGAAGGACATAGAAGGAATTGTTAATATGCATATCAAGAACTCCACTTCAATAATATAAAATTTGACGCGACAGTACAGTATATAGGCCACTTACGAATGCCCAGTTGGGGAGATGAAATAGATACAGCAGTGCACTCTAGTGTCAGGGATACGCTTCTTTCTGGTGATGTTGACCTCTTCTTTTAGAAACTTCTCAAACTGTTCATTTATGTACTTCGAGATTGGCTCCCAGCTGTGTATAAAAAGTTCATATGTTTACAATAACAAGTACATTTTCATAATGAACAATGGCAAAACATACCAGTTGTCATTATTGATTTGGTCTCCAAAGCCTGGCGTGTCCACAACAGTCAACTTCATCTTGACACCACCTTCCTCTATAACTGTAACAGCAAACACATCATAAAGCACCTTAATACACACCATATAGCGTTTAAAAAGTAGAACACGCTGTTTTGTCAATGTGTAACCTGAAGACTGGAATGTTTGTGGCTTAAGTGAAGTCTGTGTCTATTTTTTTTATAAATCATCTACATTCACAACATTCATCTAATGTAATTTATTTTGCATCACACTCATCAAAGTCTTACCTTATATACAACACTTACCATGGGACACTGATTTGACATCAACAGTTTTGGGTATCTTCTCATCACGGGACCATCCTGCACTCCTTCTGCTCACTTGAGACTTAAACAATGTATTGAGAAGTGTAGACTTTCCCAGCCCACTGTGACCTATTGTGAACGGGAAGAGAAGATGTGATAATCAAGGCAGAGAAAACACAGCCTGTAGCCTAACTCACAAAGCTCTCACCGACAACCATGATGTTAAAGTCAAAGCCAGCTTTCATGGTCTTCTTCCTCA
This sequence comes from Hypseleotris bucephala, assembly GCA_036025885.1. Classification (NCBI taxonomy): domain Eukaryota; kingdom Metazoa; phylum Chordata; class Actinopteri; order Gobiiformes; family Eleotridae; genus Hypseleotris; species Hypseleotris bucephala. Next base: position 1,620 of record JAVQKG010203792.1, read on the forward strand.
TTTGCTCAATGATGGTGTCGATGCCAATGTATCCCAGCAGAGTGGATCCTCCAGTGGTGCTGTGGGAACCAGTGTGACTTCCAGTGTTGGCTGCAGTGTGGCCTGCCCCATGGCCCGCATTTTGGCCTAACGCGTGGCCCGTGCTGTGACTGCTGCTGTGGCTGGAAGCATGGCTCCCGATAGGAACGGGAATGGCACTTGGAGGTGGGACTGACACCCCAGAATTTCCCACACTTGGAGGTATAGCGGGTGGGAAGGGACTGGAGGGAGATGCTGCTCCCACATTTGGAGGCTTGGCAGGAATGGCAGGTTTGGGTCTCACTTCTGGAGGAACAATGTCGGACATGTCTAAAGAGAAGTAAAAAATGTAATTGCGGTGTGAAATAAGGGTTTCTTGTCACTCCTATTAGACTGAGAGAAGGTCTCTGGAGATCCACTAACTAGGACAGTTTCTAAAAAGAGCGACATCTAACAACTCTAACTTTTAAAACATAGCTTAACAAAATGTTTGTAAAATGCCTATACACATTTAATAATCTAATGCAATAACATATCAATGCCTACCTTTCTGCAAGCACTAATCACTATCATTGAGCCTATTTTAGAGAAGCCTCTGTACTTAATCCTATATGATTAGCTCTGCTTAAGCCTTGTTATACTGATCTTAATTGGGTAGTGTCATTTTCTTTCCATCTTCAAAGCACAGGCGAGGGCAGATGGTAAGAGTAACAGGCAGGAGGCTGATAATGAGCCCCGGGCGGTGCACTGCTGCCAGGCACGACTGTGTAGAGTCCGCTCTCAGCCATGAGCGCATCACAGAGGTCAGCGAAGCAGTGACTGTCACTTCGGTTTATAGTGGTCTTAGGCTCTGCTCCCTTTCTGTCTACGCCTGCCCCCAACCTATCTCCCTTATAGCTTCATATAAACACAGTAGCCTACATGAGCATTTTTGTGTTTCCGCAAATCAGGCTTGGATTAAACACACCTGCGCAGAGAGCTAATGACGAGTACACGGTCAGATCGAGACCGCTTCTTCTACAAAGCAAACAAACTCGTGCATTTAGATATATATCCTTCTAAAATGAAGCATGCACTGGGCCTACAGCATTTGCAAAATTGCACAGTCGACACCCAATTGTTGTGCAGCCCATTCGCAGCCCGCCTATCCCATTGTCCCTCTTCACTCATGCTGTGTAATACGGTGAAGAGCTAGAGTGCTTCTAGCTACACCCTGCTAAAGCTGCACTGACTTACCAACCCTTTTCAGATCGATCAGCGAGTCGAAGAAGAAAGGCAGCGTATGCACAGAAAAACGACCTGACCAACAATTAACAAAATGTATCCAACATGTAGGGAAAATAAAAGGCTAGGTCATGTGATTTCTCTGGGTACCTCTCCTTCTCTTTTCCAATGACCGCGAGCCCCCCGTTCCGTTGCCAAGGCGACAAGAGGAGAGGGAGTGAGGAGATGCAGTACGCATGCGCAGTGGGTCCGCCTCAAAGGGAACTGTTTCTGTCACTTGTTCGCGAAATGAGGCTATTTTTAGCGGACCTTTTAGATAGCCTGGTAATTTTAAAAACTTTGTTTTAAAAAGTTTTGGCGGAGTCCTTTGCATTATAAACATGCCCTACACCTTAATTGCAATGTATATATGTTGGTGTTTTATTCGTTTTTGTTATACAAGTAAGCTAGCCTACATGTTCTTGGAAGCATACACAGGACACAGCATTAACATTAGGAATAAAATAAACCTATGCATAATTAAATTTCTTCCCACGTAGAGCAATTATCTTTAATACATTTTTTTGGCCCTTTTGATACATTTGGCAATTTGCTATTTCTTCCAGAGATTACAGGGGGCAGCCAACATTTCTTTCTGCTCATTTAATGACTTGCTACAAGGCTTTTTTGTCAGCAGTAGTCAGTCGTTTAAAAATGAAAATATAAAAATTATGTCTGTGGATGAAAACAGTCTTTAGCCTGAGTAAGCTTCCCTTTACATGCTGATAGTATTTTGACTGTTGTAATATCACTGTAACACAAAGTAGCCTAAGTGTAAGTTTTAAAGTAAAGGATTAGTCTTTTGCATAATAGTACTCACACTTTTATCTCAGAATTGTTGGTTTGTCCTTGCTTTCCTTTCCTTTCTCCATGTTTTGTTTATTGTTGTTTGTGCTGCGTCGCCTCGGCTTGTGTTTCTGAACTACTAGCTTTAATACACTCTACCAAAGTCTCTTACAGCATGCCTGGCACTGTACTGATAAGAAGCATGTCTTAATTCCCTCTGCTATCCTCTTTGACCACTCTTTATTTTCAGTTTCAGAGCCCCCCACACATGCACTTTTCCTTTGGTAAAAACTCAAAGCATAAATAAAAAGCCATAGTGAAAAGAACACTGTTATTAGTTGTTCAGTTAATTTTAAAGTGCCAACTCACCCACATATACTGAACCAGGGCAATACATTGTGACATACAGATCCTCTTCCTTCTCTGTGTTTTTCTGCTGTTTTGCTGAAATACTAGAAGATGCGGTCTCCTCACATCTGTTGTTTGGCTGTGAATGCAAGTCGTACTTTAAACGGCTGCCCAAACAGCTTGTGTCCAATGGGCAGCATGCCACAAGTGCTGGTTCGCTTACAAAGCAGGTTTCTGTGTTATATTGTGACAGTGCTCCTGACAACACATATTCAGTGGACGGTTTAAAAACATCACTTTTATTTTGTCCTGTGTCTACAACAAGCACCTCTCTGTGGCTTGTATTTTTCGGGGGTGATTGCTCTTTGTCTTTAGTGCTGAAAGAAGCAGGTTTAAAGGCTTTCTGTGTCTGAGGCGCCACTAAACATGTCTTAAATAGATTTTTTGTTGCTGCACACTCACAGGCCACCACTCTGCCCCTGATGTGGCTTGACTGGCAGCTGCAATCCTTTGAAACAGTGTCTGATTGATGAAGTGTGCTCCCTCTGTCCATCTGGGCACTTTTACTTAGGTGTCTCGATTTCTGTGAAGAACTGCAGTCATATGAAGCAGTTACAATGGCTGTCTGAGGGGTCTCTTTCTGGGAAGGAGTTTTTGAAGAAAAGGTTGTTTTGTGTAAGCCTGGTTGTTTCCTTTGAGCTTTCATGTTTGGTGATACAGGCTGAATAAAACTAGACTCTGCAGAGTGCAACATCTTGGGCGACACTGGTAACTCTTTATGTCTCTCTATGCTTCTTTGCTTGTTGTGGGTTCTCCTCAAGCTTGCATTCTGTAGGTATTCCAGACATTTCCTGTGTAGGCTCGGGCTCAAATAAGTCGCCCGCCCTTCAAACACAGTCGGTGTTTTGCTCACATTATTGGACTGTATCTCCTCAGACACAGCTTTTCCACTTGGCACATTTCCTTGCTGCGTTTTGATGTTTGTTTCAGCGCTCACTGGAGAGGTTACATTTTTAAACACAGGTTTGTTCTTCGAGATAGTTCCTGTTTTAAGACCTTCAAGTCTACCCTGTAACACAGAGGAATTCTGACATGTGGTTGGAGGATTATTGGATGATTCAACGTCTCTATTAAACACTTGCTTTTGACAGCCCCTGCTTGTCGTTTTTGAGTTCGGATGGCTAAAACTCAGTAATGTATCACGCCCAAGAACGCCATGCTTTGCCTCAACTGATAACTTTTTAGCATTCGAGATGGGGATAGATCTTGCATGTCTTTCTCTAGTGCTGGGAGATGGCTGTTTGTTTTCTTGTGTAAATGGAGTTGTAGATGAAAGTTGTTGAGGTGTTGGTAGGGTGAGGGTGAGAGAGATGCTTTTATCCACCTGTGTCTGCTGTAAGAATGGAGAAGACTCTCTCGGGTGTAAGGTGCCTGGTTCAGTATCCCTGTTAGGCACTGGTTTAAAATCACAGAAAGGGACCGTGTAGTTCATATTTGGAGCAGAAAAAGTAGATATGTCTGGTTTTGTAGAGCAGTGAGTTTTTGGCTTGATTCGTGATAGCGTTGATGCTCTTTCTTCATGGTTTCTCTGCTTGCTTGAGGCCTGATTGCATGTCTTTTCTTGAATTGGCACAAAAGATCTGCAACCAAAAGCAAAAGTACTGTCAGATAAATATTCATAGTTACTCAAATGTTTACTGATTAAAATGGCAAAATAGAGGTAGCTAGACCTATAGTAAAAATGTACCTGTCAGCATTTGGATCATTTGAATAGACAAGCCCTCTCTCATCGAATGAGGGGATTTGAATTGGTGTCTTTTTGATGATGGGAGAAGAAAGAGAGGCAGGTGGTGATATGCAGCTTGACCCAAGCTTCTTTGGCAGTTGCATGGAGCCAGGCACTTGTGGAATCAAAGGGGTTACATGGTCAAAGACACTCATTCTGGAAAAAAAGAGATAACAATTTTGAGTATCGAAATAAAGTAAAGAAAAGTGCATGTAAAGCAAACTGTATGTTGTGATTACACTCTTAAACTTTTGTTATATTTTGGACACAAACCATTAGTAAATGTAATTAACAAATGTTATAAGACATTTTTTAATACTTAATTAGCAGTGATGTTTACATATTTGCATTGCCATACAAAGAGGTTATACCTTAACTATAATAACCATATTCATAAATCAGTGTTTACAAATGTTATAGTAATGCTAATGATTAATAAGTTACTAATACTTAGCTTATGCGTTATAGTGTGAGTTATTCTAAAGTGTATTTTGATATATAATATAACAGCTGTAACTGACCTGCTTTGCTCTGTCCTGCTGTGGTCAAGGCAGAAGGAGTGAATAAAATGAAGAATGCTGGACGAGTGCAGAGTAGTAGGAAGTGGTGGGAAGTTTATGCCATTCTCTTAATTCCAGTGAAAACTGAGGCTCAATTGTTACACTCCCACTCTGGTCTGGGTTTTCTATTTTAACTACTGGGAACACACTCAGCACATGTATACTAACAAGAAAGCACTCGAAAGTTGCTAACAGAGAGACAGATAAACAAATCCACCTCAATGGTGGAGGTAATAATGACAGCAGCTAAAGAGTTGTACAGCTTTATTTTACATGAACAAAGGAAGCAAATATTTAAAAAGGTGCTTGTCACAAATTTCCCCACAATATAATGGCAACGTAAAAACAACAACAACAAACATACACAATTCTCTATCTTATCTTGGTCCTTTCAGTTAAAATTTGGCACCTTGAATAATTAGAATCATTTATTTGGCACAATAACAAAGTCACGATTAACACGATTTTGGCACAGTGGCACAGACAACCCACATGCTCCTTCACAGCAGCTGCTTCATTACAAGCCAGTGCTTCCCACCGGGAGACTGGGCAAATAGTGGCACTCATGTCAGACAGACACCTCACTATATTAAGCAAATACAAAGTATAAGTAAACTCCATGATGCAAAGTGGTATAGTGCAAATTACAAAATGTATGCAAAAGTTGGCATAAGTATAAGATGAGATTTACAGCATGTTACATGTTTCTAAAGGGCAACACATTCACAATCTCTTTATGGTTCTTACTGTTGACTTTCTTTGTGTAAATGGCTTCACCAAAAAATCTCTTTAATTAAGCTCAATTAGCTGATGTTTCTCTGGTGTTTTGAGCTAAAATCTGTCTAAGGAAACCAGATAGAAGTTGGAATGTTACACTGTCCTTCATCCATGGTCTTCCTCCATCATAAAATCTTTTGTCCTGGCACAACTTCTTGATGGCCTCAATGCCTGCTCCACCTTGCCCCCCATCTTACCGATCATATCAGAGCATTACTATCATCATCTCTGCAGTTCACACTAGCCACTAGCGGGTGATGCCGCACCGTTTTGTTGCTCCACTTGTGGGCGTCCTGCAGCCCTGGCTCAAGGAAGTACAGGCATGCTCCAAATCCTGCCAAAACCAACACGGATACGAGCAGGTAGAGGGGCACGAACCAGTCCAAAAACAACCACGACATCCTGCTGCCACCGTGCAGCCAGGCGAGAGATGTGCACAGAGGAAAGAAAGGTAAAGACATGGAGAATAGAGGAATAGATCATTTTATGCATTTTAAATCCAAAACACAAACAGGTGTTGCACGCATCTTCTAAAAATAGTGCTGATAGTAAATAAATGGGTGGCTCCTACCTGTATGTGCTGTTAAATCACTCGGCTTGCTTCAGTTGATGCAGCTAAAAGTCAAAGCAGTCATCCGAGTATTTGCAGACACAGCTCAGCGCTTCAGCTTCCAGTGATGAACAGAAGACACAAACAGAAATCACAGGTGCTCTGGAGAAGAGACTGGAGCTGCATGCGGCTTCTTCATCCTCCAGCTCCTGCTCTGACGTTCAAAGGAGGGGTGGGGGTTACCATGACAACCTCCTCGCTGATGGCGGAGAGGATGGAGGGTGTGGGAGGGAAACTTATATAAGTCTAATCAGTTTTTGGATGAGGGGTGGGAGAGAGTGGGAGGAGACCCTCAGATGTCTGTGGATGCTCAGCGTCTTGATGCCGCTGCGTAAAATCAATTCCACCCCATTTAACACCAAGGCCACAGTCTATGTGACATTGAGAGAGAGGAAGGAAAAGGCACTTTTGTGAGAGTATCACCACATTGGTTTTGACTGATGGCAGCTGCAGTGTTTTACACAGTCACACAGTCAAGAGTTTTTCTTTGTTCATGCAGTTTCTAAGACAATCGCTGAATACTGAAAGCTTGGCCTACATAAGGAAAAGTTGTCAACCTCTAATCACTGCCTATTTTAGCACAAGCTGCACCAGCTTTAAATTAATCAAAAACCTCAAAGAAGAGGCGGCATGTTATATGTAGTGGATGATTTGTTTCTTAAACTTAACAAAGCTGCCTAAAAGTAAACTGTAAGTCACAAACAAAAACAGTGTAACTGTAAAGACATGAGGAACATGACAAACTGTACTTCAGCAAGTTGTAAAACATACCTATGTACTGTAGGAGTTCTGATGGAGGTAAAATGTTTATGTCATTCACAATATTTAACAATATGATAAAAAAACAAACAGTGTTGAGTTATTGCCACTGATTACATCATTTCACAACGGCCTGCTGTTGTATTCTCTTCAATATTTATGTGAAAAAAAATAATTATAACAAATGTTTAATGCAATAATGTTGGGTTCATTAGAAGTTCACACATGTAAAAGACTTGAGCATTAATATGAGCCGAGAGTTCCTCTCGTCAAAGTAGGAAGAGGGTTTTAAGTGTGAAATTGTGCCTATTAGGCGTGCAGCTGCTGTGAGAGCACTCTGTAAGCAGGAAGTCAGAGACAAATGGAGCAACAATCTCAGGATTATTCAGAAAGACATGATGCCTAAAACACAGTCACTCACTACCAACTAAGATGGAAAAGCACAGCAATAAAATACGAAAAGGGTTTTGACTGCAACATGGAAAGTAATATTAATGAAACACAGTAATAGTTTATCATCCTTTAGGTTAATGACAATCTGGGTCATGTATTATCTGTAAAAGAAATTACAGAAAAAAATCTAAACTAATGACAAGTGACAGGTACGTAAAATGTACTTTTATCCTTTCAAAAATAATTACTTACATACTTGAACACACACTATGATGTCTGTAAAATGAGTGGCAGTCTACATGGTACAAAGTAATTTGATTTTCTCATCCATAACAGTGGTCTATATAGATTTAGTTTTACTTGAGTTTCTTACCATAATGAAGACACTCTATCTCACCATGTAGCCTATGCCAATATGTGAAACTGAATCAGGAAGAGGCTGGTGTTAAAACATACCTTCCCCAAAATCCGCTTGGGTCTAATGTATTATACTCTGGTGTGTAGTTCACCTTAAAAGTGGAATAAATCGATTGAAGATCCAACAGTAGCAGCTATGCCATGAACACAATAAAATTTCAGCAACAAAATAACATTATTTCTCATCTTTCCCAAAGTGGCAGTGATTGGCAGCTCTGAAACAGTGCACATCACAAGAATAACTCAAGCCACCGTCTTCAAAATCAATATTGTTTTTCCATAATATACAACCTGTGCAGGTCACTGTCAGTAAAACCCCAACAAGGGAGCAGGAGGAATACAATTCAAGAAAAAATGTTTTCTGAAGCTAAGAGACCCTTCAAGCTGAGTGGAGACCTTTTTCTTAAAAATAGACGATAGTTCACAATACCAAAGGACTACATTTGTGTGTGCTCTGTCTAAAGATCCTGAGTAGAATACTGTCTGGTTATCTTCTAGCAAAACAAGCCATCACATTAAATAAACATTTGTTGAGACCTTTAATGTTGTCATCAATGTAAACAATAATTAATATAAAACCAATTCAAAGTGATACAGTCCACGTGATGTTTTTACAACTTGGCTGAAGAGGACCGTGCCTTGGTCTGCAGAAAACTGGAGATAATTGGAGCAACAACTTGTGGGTTATTTAGATGGACATGATGATCACCTGGGACTGTGGTATATTTGTACTGGGGAAAAAACAAAAATGATAAACAGTGTGCTAAATCTTTACTGACTAATGAGATCTTTAAGATTTAACTTTTGTAGGCCTACTTACGTTTCCGTCCTGAAAGTGCTGAAGTGTTGAGGCAAGGGTCTTCTCAAAATACCCTTCTTCAGCTCTACAGTTTAAATTAAATATAGGTTTAGTTTGAGATGTAAATTGAATAATTACCAGATACGAGACACTACAAGTGTCTTACAGGATAACTAAGACACTGGCTCGTGTCTTTGACTGGATTTCTAAGCCTTGCTCCAAACTGAGACGAACAATGTCTTTCTGAAAACAAAAATGCAGTTGAAGGTAAACATACATGCATATTAAATAAATGCAATGATAAAAAATACAGGCAAAATCCTACTTACAAAATTAACTCGCAGGTCTCTTGAAAATACAAAGCCTACTCCTTCAACATGGAGCAGACCTCTTTCTAAAAGTATTTGTGCAGACTCTTTTGACAGAGGGATTGCAGTCAACAGCCTAAAAAAGTAATCAGTTATGTCCAATAAATTATTCATCTATAAAATCCTTGTTAAAAAAAGAGTATGACCTCTCCATTGCCTTCTCATAAGTGTAAACCTTTTTCTTCTCAGACATCTTCTTTTCAAAATGAATTGTTTCATCAAGTCCTTGTCTTATTTTAGCAGCTGTTTGTTTCTGTAAAGAAGCCAAGTGGAAGACTGTTAAAGGTGAATTAGTGAGTCTAAATTGGCCCTTGTGAATTAGTGTATGAATATGAATGGTACTAAAAAAGCACACAGGCTTATGACCCCCTGTGATTGGACTGACTTAATTAAAAATAGTTTCATTTCTTTGCATTACAATTTCTTGCATCACTTTACAACACAACTTTAGCCATTGTTTGTGGGCATACTATTCGCTGCTGATTTAAAAGTAGTGTGTTTGGTAGAGCCTTGCATAAAGTAGTGTTAATGCATTACCACATCTGTAATAACAAATTGTTTTGCATCCAGAAGTATTAGAGCATCCACCATCTCCGGAAAAAGAGCACTGAACTGTGGACAACACAGAGCAAGGATTGCAATGTCATTTGTAGGACTGCATCAAAAAATGACAAAGTGGTGAAAAAATAATAATTAGCCTACCATTCCAGCAATGTGAGCACCTATAGATGAATAAATAAAACACAGGTGGGTGAACTGAATGCATTTAAAGTAAGGTGCTCTGTTATGTGGTCTTACTCACCCATACTGTGCCCAATGATAGAGAATTTTGTCATCCGAAGAGCTGTGGAAGTCAGTTTTACAGATCATCACCCTTTGCAGATTTATTGTCTCATGAGGACAGCTGTTTATAGGCACTGTCTTTATACTGTGGACAGTGCCACAGAAAATAGACTCACAATATAATCTACATAGATAACAATAAACACACTTACCTTCAACGATTCTTCGAACATCCGCCACATAAGAATACATAGTGTAGAAGACTCCAGGAGGATGATGTGAAGAATGACCGTGTCCTGGTAGGTCTATAGCCACATATCTATACTCTAAGTGAACAAAGTAAGAACAAGTGTGAATGCATTTGTTTATTTACCTCTATAAATTTTGTCTTTGGTTGTGTATAGTGGCATGTTTTTGTCTATTAGCAAGACGGTGGTGAAGGTTTTCACTCATCCAGGTGGAGTTCATTCTTAAAGTTGAAAAAGGCATCTGGAAAGCCTTGTCCAGGTGCCTTTTTCAACCTTCAGAATGTCTATTAATGTAATTGCAAAATATCCAAGCAGTAACAATGTACTCCAGCCACAAGGGGTCAGAAAAGGAATAGTTACTTTTTGGTGAGAACCATTGACAGAGATTTGCTCAAGCTTCACAGTTGGAGTAAGGACTAGGCATCTTATCTTGCAAGACAAGGCCAATTCCTGTTGGAGGTCACAACTGTACCATAATGTACTATAATTACCAGTTTATTTGCATTAGTTAGCCATGTAATATTTTTAATAAAATTTTACAACAAAAAATTACTAAGAATGTTAAAAGCAGCTTGAAGCTTTAAAAGCACCAGATAGATTACCTTTAGGTAGAAGTGGAATGAGCGTGTTGAATGAGCCACAGTTGTCAGCCCAGCCGTGTAAACACAAAACAGGATAGCCTTGTTTAGGACCCCAGACTTTACCTCTGATCTCCCCCCACGGGACAGGCACATACAGCTCTGAAACTGACAGAAACACCAGAGCCTAATGCATTTTACAACACACCCCGAAGCCTCACACTTTTTTTAACCAGCAAAATATATGGCCTTTACTTGCCACTTTTAATTCACTCTATTGACCTCCACAGTCTACTTTGAAGGGCAATAACTTCAGTGTTTCATAAAAATCCAATCAAATCAAAACAAAGCAGAGAGTTACCTGCAGTGGACATTTTAGCTTATGTTGGAACTTGCTGTTCAAAGTTTGCACACACCTTTGCTCCGTTGCTCAGTCATAGCAACAATCATTAACCAACAAAATGAGCAGATAAGTAAAACTTCCAAGGTCATTTGACACAAAGGTGGAGTTCATTTTTGCCGCTTGATAAGTTGTCTTTTTTTAACATTAAGGTTGTAGTAAATGAAAAGCTTTTCCTAAACTTGGAAAAAAAATAGTGTCACTGAACATAGAAAACTATCAAAGATTAAATGCCGTTGCTAAAATATTAACTACAGGCAGAAGACTTCAGAGGGTACTGACCTGCCACAGACATTTCAAACATTCCTCAAAGGCAGCGCTGATGTTTCTCTGCTTTTTAACGCTGCAGCTGTGTTGAGTGACAAACACATCAAGCTAAAAACAATCCTTATCAGATAAAATAGGATGAATACAATCACTGTTTACAGGTTGTGTTGTTTTATAGTAATTAGGTATTAAGGTATTATAATCAAGTAAACATAATTTGTCAAAAAATAGATTTTCTTATGAACATTATATTGCTTGCCCTACAAAAGGTATATTCAAACTAAATTGGGAAACAGGACATATTTTATTATATTGTTAAAAATATGTACTGTAGATTGCACTCCTTTCAGCATTCAATTTAGGTAATAAAATATAGAATAATAAAATTCCCACCACATTCACAAAAAAAAAAAAAAAAAAAGATTAAAGCTGTAGTCCAGAGGTTTCCTGAAATATAACATTTAGAGCCTGAATTTTGCTGACAAATTCTGACACTGTTCTATGATGTGAAGCGGGTAACCTGATTTCATTTTTATACATAAAGATATTTTAAGAAACTTCCAGACTACACCTTTAACAAAAAGGCTAGACTGACATTAGCACCAGTGTTAACAGTAGAAATCTAACTGACAGTGAGCAGCTGTATGTGTTAGAATGTCCATTTATGGTTTGAGTCTTCTATAATTTTGCTCCTTCCTTCAGAACCATCACATTAGTCTGTAAGAAATCCGACACCAGCGGAGCAATGACTTCTGGGTTGTTGAGGTGGACGTGATGATCGCCGGGGACCGTCACCACTTTGTGCTGGAGGACAAAAGACAGCAACATTATAATGTGGGATTAAACCAACACAAAAGAAGCACATCACAGTTTCACAATGCGTTTGAAGCCCCTTTGTTTTTCTCAGCATCAGGGGAGAAGGCATTCATTAGAAACAGCCCATCCTTTATTCTGCCTTTGATCAGCCACTCTCCAGTCCATGTAGGTCACTGCTGAAGTTTACAGCAAGAAACATCAGTGCTGCGTCTAAGACATTGAACTATACAACATTCAGTCTCCATCCGCACAGCTGTCTGTCTACAACACAGAGCCTTAACTGCTAAAAATAAAACTGCAAATGCAAGCATATCCATTATACACAAACGTGATATAAAATACACCCTTACGTTTTGCTCTCTGTAGCCTTGTAGAAGAGCGGAGGTAAATTTCTTCTGATCAGATTCAGCAAACATTTTATCAAGGCCTCCTTCTACCCTAAAATAAGACAATAAAGCATCTATAGTTTGGTACTGAAAAAATATGTAGTATAGTTCTCGATGGATACTACTTACAAAATAACTAGGACACTGGCTTGTATCCTTGATTGCATTTCCAGACTCTGCTCCAAAGTGCTGCGCACTATATTTTTCTGTAAACAGAAAAGAATAGAGGGACAATTTTAAAGAAACCATACACAACAAAATATTGAGATTGTGCGACAGTTAGTAATGTACCAGGTTAATCCGGAGGTCTCGGGAGAACATAACTCCTGCAAAGAAACAAAGCAAAAAGATGTTCAAGAAGTGGTTGAAATTTACACATACAAAGTAAACAGAGACACACCTCCATCAACATGAACTAAGCCTCTTTCTAACAGTGTCTTTATAGACTGTTCAGACAGAGTGGGGTTGACATCTGAAAGTCTGAAAGAAAAATACAGTTAGATGCTGATCTATTACAAAAAATATTTTTAAAGTAAAAAAAAAGCTATATTTCAAACCTTTTTACAGCTTGTTCATATGTGTAAACCTTCACCTTCTTCTCCACTGATATCTTTTCAAACTTCAGAAGTTCATCTATTCCTTGTTTCATTACTTTAGGTAACTCTTTCTGAAAGGAGATAAGATTTGTTTTGTGTTGTATACAAATTAAGTTAATTTTATATGTATTTATTTGTATGCATTAACTTTACACCCTTTAAAATGTTGTCATATGGAAAGGCTCCGAATTACTTACAATTAGCAGAGTGGTTGTTCTTTCTCAAATCCATCTTAATTTGCAATATTTTGTGGCTAATGCTAATTTTTTACAGTATTGCCTCCAGTTTGCTCCATTTTACCTTTACAAATTTTAAAAGGCTATAGACCTACCTAATCATTGTCCTTAGTGGGTCCTTAGTGGAAACTACTTTGCTACAGTATTTGACCTTACGCGCTGGTAAATTGGTCTAAATGTCCAGTAAGTTGTGAACAAGAATAGTCCTGAAGTTGCCATGTTGCTTCGTTCCTAAATAATTTGTCATCAACCCAATCTTATCCTTTTCCCTCCTACTACAATTCAATGTTTACTTTTCA
>JAVQKG010203893.1:0-12423 GCA_036025885.1 Hypseleotris bucephala
ATTTTATTATCATCTCTTGTTATACTGACTCATTTGGCTCTGTATGTTCTAATTGAATGCAATACTAAAATCATTCTCACACAGACATCACTATTGTATTTGCAAGTTTTATCACCTTAGTTGTCCTTATAAGGCACTATTGTGTATCTGTTTCAATTTAGATCTCACTTGCAACTATTAAAAGCCCACATCCACTATTAGTAATTACACAGTACTTAGACTTAACAGACTTTCCCTGTTTAGCACCACCATGTCCCAGTTCCATTATCCAAGGCAGCAGCCATTTATTATAAAACAATTCTGCATCATCTTATCACCCAACACAACTTAGTGGACTCATGTTATTGACTGGCTAATCTTATTCAAGGTCACAATTCACTATAAATAAAATCCATATAAAAAAGGGAAGTCTTGTAAACAACTGCGACCTGACTTGACTCTTTATCTTTGGGAGTAGTTTCCATACATATTATATAGAAAATGATTTATCTTTTGTAGCATGTGGGGTAGCTTCATATTATAGGATTGGTGTGGAGGATATATCCTTGGCTTGTTTACTCCAGCCGACTGTAGGCTATAGGGTAATTATTCATATTAGGCTATGGAAATGTTGACAGCTTTACATAGCCCTGGCTGCCTTCACGTGCTCACAAAATGGCTTATAGTGCACACACACACACATATACACATACACACACACACACACCAATGCCCACCTGTTTTAGGGGCACTCCAGCAGCAACCGAGCATGCAGGTCCTGAGAATGATTTCACCTTGTTTGGAGGTTTGTCTTCCTGGTACATCTGTTCCTTCCCATATTGGACTGTTATGGGCCTGTGTAGGGATCATCCTTTCGCACCGTATGGCTTTATTTGCATTATCATATTCTTTTTAGACATGCAAAAAATTAAACATAGTCAACAGTGTGTCCTACAACTTAATGTTTTTTGAAATTTGGATCATTGTTGGCAAATAAAGTAAATGAATATTATGTAATGTAATGTTTTGTTTTGCCTGGACGGTTATAAATCCCCCATTCAAACCCATGTACACTTTATCATATCCTCTAAAGGACATTGTTGCTATGGGATAAACTGTTGAGAGAGCTATTCTGTCTGGGCTCTCTTTGGAGAGCCCATCAAAGTCCTGCCGCACATGTGACCTTCCCACGTTGTAACCTACTCAGGTTGCAGTTGAAAGCATGCTTCCATGGCTAACATCCTAGCACTTCTCCTTGACCCTAGCCCTACTGCTATATGGAGGGTCCATGCAGCACATAATGATGTCATGGCATATGTCGTTATCAAATGTCAAATGACTTGTATGATACCTACGTGTTATGTATACAAGCTATTCAACACAAAAACCTAATGGCCTTAATAGATTATGTTACAGGGAATTGGACATCTTGCGTTACTTGTTTACATTCTGGCGTAGCCCCTTCATATCTGTGAAATATAAGGTGGGAAATATGTAGATCCCATAATATCCTTGTTTTCCACTCTATTAAAAGCCAGACCATGTCTCAAAATAGCAATGGATATGTCAGATTACTATCGGCACAACTGCAGATAGAGTATTAAAAGATTTTGGTGGTTAGATATCAGGTAGGTGAAAGATTTAATCATGCAATCTAAGATACTGTAGCTGTTCCTGCATATTACTATACTTATTGGCCACTTTATTAGGTAGGCATGTTCACCTGCTCATAAATTCATATTGCTTATCATCACATTGCATTATGCCAATTAATTTATGTGCACATATGAATGACCAAGATGTACTCGCTGAAGTTCAAACCAGGCATTAGAATGAAGAGAGGCCATTTGAGGGACTGAGAATTATACATGGAATCGTCTCCAGGATTTATAGGGGGTAATTCTCTGTAATGAGTTCCTTTTGGGTCATGTCAAATGTTTTCTTTAAGGGGTAAGGAAGAGTGGTTGAATTTTTTGGTTATTATTAGCCATATCTCTAGTATTAGCCAAGTTAGCTCTGCAGCACATACATTTTAGAATCATGAACTGTTATGCCACCAAATGTTTTTCAGTAATATATGCCAAAATGATGATTTTTACTATGTCTTCAAATTCAGCTCAGATACGTGTTGCATCAAGGTCTGCAGAAGATCATACCAGGTGACAAAACATGGCTACACTGGCTACAGCAATACATGACCACACCAGCTGCCATTTATTAGGTGCAAGGTCTACCTAATAAAGTGGCCAGTTAGTGTACTTGCTTATTTTGAATATTGCTTTGACTTGTGGAGGAATTTTTCACATTTCTGTCCCATTGCGCTTGACTGGGCCTTGATGAAGCCAAAAGTAGCGACTTTAATTGCCATGTTTTATAGTCTATACACAAGGATACCCGCGCTAAATACACCATGCTTAGATTAATGGGAGCGTTCAGCGTTAGTGCATTTTTAATGAGGACTCTGGGCTGCCAGACGACTTTTCTATAGGCACACTTTTCCCCTTCGTTTGTGACACTGGCGCGATACATTGTGGCGGCCGCGATGCCTGCCAGCTGGTTTGCACTGGGAAGCCAGGAGGAAAAACATTTTACAGATTATTTTGAATAACAGAATGTATACATTTTTCAGACATGTTTGGAAACAGAAAAATGCTTTACAAATACGGAATTTATTATTTTTTTCATTAGTTTACAAAATACAAGGATAGCAATTAGACAAAACAACTAAATTCAGTGATATGACAACATTTGCTTTCAAAGGACAGAAATTCTCCCCACCATTTTATCTGAGATTGTAGGCTGCTCACATCTTTCTTTCTCTTAATTCTAATCCTAGACCAACTCCATGATGTTGAGATCGGGTTTTTTGGTGATAAGATCCAGATGGAGAGACAACACATATAAACTCTAGCATTGCTCTTTTACTGCATTTTGTAACACTTGCCTAAAACGTTGGCACACACATTACACCCTGCACATAAACGTACATAAAAAGCAGCATGGAAATAGAGGATGCACTGGTATTTTTCCATCCATGCTGGCATATGGACACACACGATTGCACCTGTTGTTGACTCAAAAACACACATGCTCGCTCATATGGCAAAAACCATACAGCAGGCCTTATCAAAGAAAAACAACACTTTACTGATATGTTACGGGATACGGGGTGCGACCCTAATTCCCATTTGCATGCAGGGCGCGGCGCAGTACACAGAGTCGAAACGGCAGCTAGCAAGAGAAGATAACCCCAAACATTCGCTCTAAATTTATGCTAGTATCCTATTCCCTCTCACTGAATTAATGCTTTAATCTCTCCCTCTTTGTTGCATGCGTATTTGGGCTCAGTGTGTTGTGTTGTGAAGTTTGGGGCCAAGCAGTCAGTGTATGTGTGTGTGTGTGTATTGTATCTCTCAGCAGCCACTGTTTTAGTAATTCTTTCGCGATGTGAAAAGAAATTTACCACAGAAGGAAGTCCGTTTAGCCTTCGCGGGAGAAATTGCACTTTTTGCTATTTTCACTCCCTTTCCTCTATTCAAAGTCACACCAATAGTCCCCATCAGTTAGTTCTGCTGTCTTTGCATTTCTTTCCCCCACAAAGAGTAGAAAGTATTCTTTAAATGGAAGATTAGCTTCAAATGTGGGCTTAAAAGATTATGGGCTTTTTAAATAGTATATATGTATTTAAGGTCCACTATTTGATATAATTTTGAACTTTCAATTCTTTTTCTGTTCTTTGCAGGTAGAATTCATTTATACTTGCTGGACAGTTTAACAGGTAGAACTCCATAATGTAACTTTGTGTGAGCTCACTTAGGTAATCAGATTGCAAAAAGCCATTGGATTTAGTCAAAGTTCAAACTAGTAGGTATAATAATAAGGAATGATCCTAAAAAGAGAAGAAATATCATGAGCAGCAGATTTGTAGACAAAGATTCAAGTGTCAGAAGACAAAAAAGGCAATAAGACCACATCAGGTGCCACTTTATTAGGTTAAGCCCTCCCTAATAAAGTGGCCAGTGGGTGTTAACTAATTTCTATTTATTTACTTATTTATTTATCTACCTCCATTTGTCAGCTTGAATATTTTTACAGAAACATTCCGTCCTCTGACAAACATTATCCATAATTTATTCCATCTTAAAATGAAAAATCAAACATATAAGGAATTCTCATTTTTCCTGCTGTCAGTTCCCAACCTGACGTATGGCTTTATGAATTATTTTGAATATTGGTAATGATGTCCTGTGTTGGGAGGCCATTATAGGCGCAGAACCTAATTCGCCTGTTGTTAATTAATTGCTTGCTTCTTAGCGGGAGTAATAAAAATGCTATTAAGTAAAATACCTCTATCATTAAGCTAACTTTGTTAATATAGGTATCAGTGGGGCCGATAAACAAATGCTATTGCACCTACCGCCGCACACGTAATTAAAAATGCACTGTCATTAATTATATTGGATGGAAGATCGGCCAATGAGGTGGTGTCTTGTTGGCTACCACAGCATGGGCTAAAGTGAATGAAGGGTTCCCTATAGCTTGCCATATATGTATTTAATGTATAATTAATTACCAAGAACATCACAATAAGATATTTTTTGGTTTGGACCTGGTTTAGTCCTATTTAATGACTATTGTTGGTTTAGGTATGGTTTAACCTTGATTTAGACCTGGTTAAGTCTTAATTGAGTTCTGGTTTAATCCTATACTCTTGCTTTAGCCCTTGTTTATGGTTTAGTTCTGCTTTATATTTATTTTATACCTATTTTATACCTATTTTATACCTCATTTTGTCTTGGTTTAGCTCCAGTTTATTATGACCCACTAAATATATGCCCTTTCTGTTCTGTACACTTTTATAGTTATGAGGCAATCATTTTACAACTCTAACTTAGTGCTATCATTTCAGGACATAGTCTACTCTTGAGTCATAACACAATGAAAACACACACTCAAACAGATGAAAGAAAGGGAATTATGCAAACCACTACAAAATGTGTTTGGCCAAGACACCATAAACCAATTGTCAGGTCAAATATCCCCAGTGCCTGTATAAACAAAGGTATTTGCACCTGAGATACAAACGGATCGTAACTACAACACATTTGGAAATTGAATGGAATTTGTAGAGGAATTTTCCTTTAGGTTGTAGCAGATAACATTATGAGGAATGTGATGCTATTAGAAGGTCATTAATTTACAGTACAAGTAGTCCTTTGGTGGAAAATTACAGGTAATAGTAGTTGATGGCATGTATGGTAGGACTAACAAACAGAAAGCCATTCACTCTCACATCAAGACCAGTTTAGTTTGTGTCTTTGAATAGCAAGAGGAAGCTGAACTACCAAGAAAAAACCTACAGTATCACAGGGAGGACATGCAGACTCTATTTACTGAGAACACTGTATGTGTTGGCCGGTCCAGTTAGCAAGTATGCTAACTACAGTCCTAGCAGTTGAAGACTAACTTTATACCCATTTATGCCCACTCCTCAAACTCTACTTTCCCAGTCTCTGTCATGTCTCGTTTTATAAAAAAATATGTGAAACTGACTCAACAAAACCCAAGTGGAGTCTCTCAAAGAGCCGTTAGCTTTTGCTGCTATGGCCGCGCTGTCTTCCCTCGGCGTGCCTCTAGGCTTTCTGTTGCGATCGGGGGCATACTGCAAATTAGCCAGCAGCTATTTGAGGTTACCAGTCAAACGCATGGCTGACTTTGTCTCTGCCAACTCAGGCTAACTTTGTGTTCACGCCTAGCACACATTTTACGCAAAAATTTTCAGTGTAATTTGTCATTATGCAAAAACCTTTAGAAATTCTTGAATTGATGGCAACTTTAGAATATCTAATAGAGGCTCTTAGGAAAAGCAAATTGTCATCGCTTTGAAAAATGGTTCCACGCTGCACATAAGTATCTTTGAAATAATAATAAATAGGTGTATGTCTTCGGAACGTAGATAAAGTATCGCCCCAATGCCTCGCGCTGAATTCTTTTTTGCCATGCCGACATCTAGAAATATGAGGGGCAAGGGAAAATATAGGAAAATTCACATTCTAACATCTCCCACAAGAGCCATGAAATCAGGCACTGACTTATCCCTGGGCTTCACGTTTACAAGAAGAGATAAGGGCAGTTCAGGCCTATTGTTGCAACTGGCGTGACCCAAAACATGAAAGGGCATCTCGGCCATCTCCCATTGTATTCCCTGCTTCACTATAAATTGAGCTCCATAAACCTATTCCTTTGTATGGTGGAAGTGAAAAGAAGCACTTAATTAAACAAAGTAAGTGACTTTCCACATGCATAAATGAATACTGTGTGTCATCGCGGATGTGGATGAATGAGTAAGTTGCTGAATGCGAGCGGCGGTAAGTGGGTTAGCATGTAAATAAATGAATAAGCTAGCGAATTAGCGTTTAAGTGTGTTAGCATGTTAATAAATGGACAAGAGAGTGAATTATATAGTCAAGTGTTTGCAGAGTAAATAAAACTGTCAAGGAAAGGAAGTTATATTATTACTTAAGCCAGAGGATACTGTTGTTTTTGTTCATAGTAGCATGGGGTGTATTTTGACCCATTTTGACATGTTTCGGACAGAACCAGCAGCTAGTTAGCCATAGCTAGTAGTCACAAAGAATCCGAAATGAACAGAACTAAAACAATAATGTGGATTAAACTGCTACAATATTGCAACCACCATCAAACACACCAATGACACTAACAAGGTTATTCACGGGCAAGGAGGGTGAAGTGTCTTGCCCAAGGACACAACGGCAATATGTCTGGAGTGGTAATGTAACCGCTAAACTTCAAATTAGTGGTCAAACTGATCTAGCACCTTATGCATTGCAGCTAGTATGACTCAAACATTCACAGGTTGTTAATGTAACTACAGTGCGCGGGTTAGCATGTACATAAATAGATGAGCTGGCAAATTAGCATTCAGGTGTGTTAACAAGTAAGTAAATAGACAAGAGAGTGAACACAGTTGTTTGCTGAGTGAAAATAGATGTCAAGGAAAGGAAGTTATCTCTTCACCAAAGCCACAGAGGACACAGTTGTTCTTGTAGCGGATAGGGCGAGTACATCTGGCTCGTGCATGTCATATTTTTTCATGTACAGATGACATGCCAATTACTCCTTAATTACACGCGTCATCTGGACCAAAGTGCCCAACGCCAGCACTGATTAATCCTGTTTATTGTGGCGCTGATGACAGTCCCCCAGTGGACCTGAGGGAGAGCACACACCACCAACAACAAGGGATTAGAAACTAGGAGAAAGGAAAGGAAGCAAGGAAGGGGACAGGACAGCTAGGGCAAAGGTATATAGACTGATTGAATGGCTGCATGACAGTTCATCTTACTTTGGTTTCCAGCTCTGGTAATATGATGAAGTCGCAAGAATGACTGAGAGAAAATTGGTTATCTAGACAATAAAATCCAAACGTAGACAATAGAAGAATGGTGGACGGAGAAAAGGCATTGGCGGATGAGAAAGTTTGTGTGAAGGGAATTTTTAGATCCAACAAGACTGGCTGGCTATTTGCTGGTCTATATTTATCTTAGTGTATCCTTGTTATTATTTTTTTATAACACAATGCTCCGTGTAAAATGAACTGGCCCTTTTACCCTGTTACCTGCTTGATAGCTCAAATAGTCAATCAGCATATTTGACATTGCTTCAAGCCAATAAATTAATCATGTATGTAGTCTATATATACATCAAAATCAAGAAAGGTGACTTTGCCATGTTTTTGGTGCCACTAGGATGATTTCAGAACTTGATGACCTACTTCAATTTTCAGGGTTTACAGAGAAAGATACACTATTCAGTGAGCGTTAGTTCCTTATTTAGCATGAATCCACTGATAATTCATACTTAGCAACACTACCTATAAATTGTGTGTTCTAATAAAAAAAACTCATACAAAATAGATCTGCCATTTTTTGTACTTGCCTACATTTTAGCATCTTTGTACAGCTGCCAAGTCTTTTAAATAGCATCTTTTCTTTGTAAACCTAGTGGCCTTTGTCATCTCTTTACTGTTACATCATTATTGTTTCATTAAAAAAAGAAGCAGTTTGCAACACACTTTCAAAACACTTTTCGCGCCAGGGAGCAATGAGGTCATGTTAGCAGTGTGTGTGAAAGTGTAGACCTTCCTGTAAACTAATACATGTGAGCCAGCCAGATATACATCGTAAGCAGGAAGATGTCAAGAGCGTGACCGGAATGACTGGTGCTAGGGAGGGGGTAAACCGTGTGTATTTAGATGGATGTTGAGATAGCGGTGAACGCGGGCATGGCCTTATAGAAAAGGTGACAGTTACCCAGGGACACTGGTTTATCTGATTGCTAAATGTTAAAAAATGATATTGTGATACTGTTCAATTCAAAAACTAAATTGAAACTACATTAAACTGTAACAAATTGTGCCATCTTTGGACTTCATTTATTTCAGGGACAGTACATAAATAAACTACTACACCCAGCTAATACATAAATCACACATTATTTTAAAATGTAAGGTAAAATTGAATTGATTGCACGTGGCAACTGGTTAGCTTCATCATGACAGCATTGCAAAAATAGTATTCAATTACTTTAAACTGCTGTTAAAAAGTAGTGTCTTGCCCAAGAACACAACAACAGTATGCACTAGTAGGAGTTGAACCATCAATCTTTCCATTATTGGTCGATTATTGCTCTACCCCCTGAGCCACCCATTTGACCTTACAGCTAACGGTAACAGTTACATGGGGATCCTGGTTCATCAGCTGATAAGTTATTGAACGGCTTTGGTGCTTGGATCCTTTTGTCGAAATCCACTTCCTGTCCCCAATCAGACCCTTTTTTGTATTACGCTTCCATCTTACTTCCTCTCTTTCTTCCATATCTGGCTCTAATTCATGCCCTGTCTTTGTCCAAAGTCTATCAGTCGCAGTGGCTCACTCCCTCTTGCTTTTGTCACTGGGCTGTCACACGCGCTTTCAGCATTAGCTCCATCTCCATCCATCTGCTGCTTTTGTCTCTTTTTCACGAGGATGCCTTGGCAAAAAAAAAAAGAGTTGTATCGACTGTGCCTTCTTCTCTGTCCTCTTTTCCTGGCTTCCCTTTTTCCCATGACTGTATATTCCAGCAGAACATGGTCCGTTTTAGGTGATGATGTGAGGAAGATAGTAGAAATGCACCTTGTAAGGGCCAAAAGAGGAAAATTCTTGGTGGATGCCACAGCTCAAAGAATTGCGGATATAATTGAAACATACATCGCAACATGTTTTCTTTCATTCATTTCATTTATTAAACAGGACAAGATTAAAATAACACAATTAACTAGGCTTGACTTGATTTAAAACTTTCAATCCCACAACATGTTGAAGTAGGTGACTTAAAGCAGAAGACCTGTACAAGGTCTGCCTAATAAAGTGGCCATTGAGTGTATATGTGAATGACTACTTTATTAGCTCTATCACCATCTATCTGCTTCTTATGTTACTGTTTTGGGGAATGTTCTGTGTAAAAAAAAAATTGTATTGAATTGTACAGTGTCAAAATACCTTTTTGATGCCAGAACTAAAAGAGTGTATCAGAGTATATAGCCACTGTATTTGTTGTAAGGCCTGCCTAATAAAGTGGCCAGTGAGGATATGTGAATGGCCACTTTATTAGCTTTATCTCCATCCATCTGCTCCCTTTGTCTCTTTTTCACGAGGATGCCTTGGCAAAAAAAAAAATCTGTATTGAATTGACTGCGCCTTCTCTGTCCTCTTATCCCGGCTTCCCTTTTTCTCATCATTGTATACCCCGGCAGTACATGCTCCCTTTTAGGTGGTGACGTGAAGAGTAGTAGAAATGCACTCTGTAAGGGGAAAAAAGGTGATGATACAATCAGTTTTATTGTGCCGTAAGGATTTTTTTCAGGCTTGTGGTTATACTGTACAGCCCGTATGCAGCCTGTATGAAAGAATTGCAATTCACATGCATTTTCCTAGCTTTTTCCTGCTCTCTTTTTCATTGCTCAAAATAATTAGGCTGCAGTCTGCACTCAGGGGTATAATGTTTCTGCTCCATGACACAAAAAATGGTTGTGCTGCTTTGGAAATTTCTACCAGTGTGTCACCGCCTCCCAGTTCCCCCTTACAATTCCAATAGGTCAAAGACTGGTTTACAAAGGCAACAAGCTCTCGTTACATCATGGTCCGCAGATCTCTGAAAGCAAATCATAAAACATAAAGCCAGAAGACCAGACTGGTGCCATTTTATTAGGTATATGGTCCACCTAATAAAGTGACGAGTAAGTGAATTACACATTAGTAAGGCTGGGAACCTCATGGTACCTCACAATTCAATATTATACACGATAAATGGCTCACAATACTGATAATATCACAATATGCTGATTCTGCGATAATCGAAATATCGCACATGATAACCAACAATTGTATTTATTATTTATACAATTGATATATTTTTCATTATTGGAATTTGAATACTTCAAATGTATCTCACAAACAAGTTGACTTTTTCAAAAT
Organism: Hypseleotris bucephala; assembly: GCA_036025885.1. Classification (NCBI taxonomy): domain Eukaryota; kingdom Metazoa; phylum Chordata; class Actinopteri; order Gobiiformes; family Eleotridae; genus Hypseleotris; species Hypseleotris bucephala. Next base: position 10,515 of record JAVQKG010203893.1, read on the forward strand.
AGGAAATAAAAGTTCTGCCAGGTTTTATACAGCAGCTTGTCGTATCAATACAGTTTCCCCCAGACAATATCTTGACATATCGGTATTTCAATATTTTGTCCCATCCCTATTAATTATAAGTGTGTTTTGGCCTGGCCATTTGTCATTAAATTTGATTCAGCTTTTTGTATTTGCTTACACTGTTCTCTTGTTTCTGTGTAGCTAAGTCTTTTAAAAGCTTTGTTGAAAAAACCCGGTTGTGCTGCTCCAGAAATTTCTACCTGTGTGTCACCACCTCCCGCTCCCCTCACAATCCCCTGACGCTGTTTTATCCAGGAGTTCCACACACAGTACACTTCATCTGACCTAATTCTCGCCTGGCGCTGTTCCAGTGCTAAGAGTACATAAGGACTGCACTGTCAAGGTATTCAACCCAATCCCCCTATTATTTTAAAAATCAAGCAACATCTGTTCTGCTCTGGGCCGTACTGGGACTCACCGGGGCCCTATGCAGTTTGGAGCAAAAATGCACCACAAATGGTCTGTAAAGATGTACTTAAAGGGGTGTTTTAGAGACCTTTATTCTCAATTTGATAATGTTTCCTTTTGTTTCATTTATTCATGATTGGAGTATTATATGATAAAGCGTTAACTTTCTCAGGGACTGAAACCGCTCATTCTTACAAACATCGGCAAAATATACACTTTGCTACTACTTTTCATTTTTTTGCACTGGGTATAGTAGAAAAGTGGTCATGGCTAGCAGGGGGAAAGAGGGCCTTAAAGTGACAACTAAGGTTTTTCAGCAGTAAGAAACCACCAGCTTACTAAAAATGTAATAATACATGAGGTAAACAAAATGCATTAACAACAAACAAAGTATTAAGATCCCTTTAATACAGTTTTCACTAACAGTTTTACTTCTGCTCCTGCTGAATTCTTGTACATATTTTTTGTTGCACTTATTTACATTCTGTTCAGCAGCACTATTTTATGCAAGTGTCAGAAAAGAGGTAATTCCTCTAATTACCTACATTACTCTGCTTTTACGGCCCATTGCTTTCGACTGAGTAAGTTCAACTTCAAAAAGTGCCTTCCTGGATATCCAGCCTGGCAACAACACGCTCTATTTTCAAGTGTCCTTTAAACAGAAGAAAGTTTTAACTGCATTTTCACTCCGCAAGTATATAACATTACCTCCAGTCACTACTACAGCAGGCATGTGGCATCTGTTGGAAGTTAGAAGCAGTTTGAAAGTTTGTGTTTTGATCATTTTAAGCACACGTCTTGTTTATGTGTGTGTTTGCAACCTGAACCCTCATGGTCCATAAATTTTAATATTCCTGGAGAGTGCTTTACCCAAGCAAAACACAAAGTGCGTCCTCACAAGTCCCTGCCCAGAGCACTAGTTTAGTTTAGTGCAGGCTTCTCTCTGCCACTACTTTACACATGCATCATGTATGAACAGGACTTGCTGGTGACTGCTGGTCCACTTGATGTCAAAATATTAACACCTTATTTTTTCAATTGAGATATTTATTTCCCTTACATAGTAGTCACAAACATTTAGGGATATTTGACTTTTGGGTTAAAAAAGAATAAATGGTCATGCCACGGCAATGTTGCAGTATATAATTAAATAGGGTATTTAAGTATTAAGTATTAAGTATGTAAGTAGAAGCAGGTGATAACTAGACTTAAGCTGTCGTACACGACAGCAAATGTATATCTGCGAAACGCCCCATGCGTCTACGCCCCTCCGAACACCAATCACATTCAACCATCAACCACATTCATTAATGAGCAATATGGGTTTAGTGTCTTGCCCAGGGACACAACGACAATATGCGCTGGGCAGGGATTCGAACCGGCAACCCTCCTGTTGCAGGGCGAATGCTTACCCTCTGTGTCACTGCTGCCCTGGATGTTT
>JAVQKG010203898.1:0-12154 GCA_036025885.1 Hypseleotris bucephala
TGTTATAGGCTACTTTGAAAACACATTTATATATCTAAACAACAAAACTTTGAAAGCATTTTTCCAAAAATGTAAAACGCACTAATTCTTCAGTTAACATGATCATTTGTTTTTTCGAAACATTTTAATGTTTGCCGTAAAATTCCGCAAACAGGTACAGTTTCAAGCGTAAAATGGCGGAGTTACAAGCAGAAGTAGGCTATTTCCCAATGTAAACTACTCAAGTAAAACCAGAGTTGAACAAAAAGTAACATTAGTGCTCATTATGCGTGCTTAGTGTGTGATTGTGCGTAAACGTGAGCGCGTGTGCGGAGTGCGTGTTTATTTCATTGATAAGCGCCAATCTCACATTCTCACATTAATAGAAAGGTGTTAAGTGTCAGGAGCTACATACCCCCGCAAGGCGAGGCTGCCAGCACTGGCCACATGACTTTTCAGTGCGCAATGGCCGTCACCCACAAAGTGTCTGTAGGCTAGATTTCAATGTACAGTCATGCTTGTGTGTAACACGTTTGCATGCACAAGTGTGTAAATATGTGGGCGCTGAAGGGTGGGGATTTTGTAATCTACCTTTTAATTCCCCGTCCGAGTTATCTGAGCAGCTGTCAGTCTTTGCTGCTTCTTCTCTTCTGTTCTCACTCTCATCTGTTTTTGAAACCTCCCTCGCTTTGTCTTGAGTCGTTTTGTTGCATCTAACTGTCGCTTCTGCTGATTCAACAGTTGTTGCCAAGTGGGTCAAAGAAGAGAAGCAGGAGGGAAACTGCTGTTGGCTGTCCTGCTGCGGCCTATCCCCGCTGTACACCTGGAAACAGTCGCTGGACATGGGGCCAGTTTGCTCAGGCCTGCGGCTATTGTCTCCCAGCCGGATGTAAGTGGCCGGCTCTGTTGTCTGCTTCCCCTTATTGCCACTGCCATTCTGATAAAGGCAACTTAACGCCTCCTCTTTGACGTTGCCTGCTGGAAACGAGCATGGTAGTAAACAGTGTGCAACAGGTTGTTGGTCTCTGCTGGATTTGGAGCCAGGGGTCCATGTAGCCAGCTGTTGGGACAGGTATGGCGCATCCTGGATGCCTCCAAGGGGCAAGCTGCCAGAAGGAAGCTCGTCTCTTCGGCAGGTTTGTGGAGATTGTCCAATCTTCTCTATGGTTCTCATCTGTGAATATCCGTAGTCTGCTGCTGTGGGGATGTACACTCCGGGGTTGCTGGAATAACCCTCATCCCTAAAGGAAGATGATCCACCCTTTAAGGAATCCATCAGGAAGTTACCAGGCGCTGCGTTATTCGGACATGACATTTTGGCATTTAATATAATAATACTGTTAGCTCTGAACTACAGGGCTTTTCCAGAAGAATCGGGACAGTAAGATGCTGACATCTTTTGGAGGGGGTGAAAAAAAATAAGTAACATAATTATGGATGCTGGGAGACATGTCATGTGATTTTCAGACCAATAGAAACGTGGAAGTGGCCTTGATGCTACAGACTGACGTGACGTCAGCCCGGTCAAGTTGGGAGAACTCAGAGGTTTTTCGTGGAGCACGCACGCCACCTTGTGGCCAAGTAATGGAACTAACAAGGGGCCCTGACAAAAAAGAACAAAGGAGTTTGCTGCAGGATGAAGTTTAAGCCACCTATACGTGGCTTTGGAGACTTTAATCTGGGTTAAGAGCTGATGTCCAAAGGAAGGATAAGCCAATCAAACAATTCGACGCTGGATTCAATCTAACCTGATTCACGGAGACAGAGGGTTTGTTAAAATATACAATTACTATGTTGTGTTAGCTATTTGTGTTAGTTTTTCTTTTCTTCACAGTTTTACACAAAAAAGAGTGAAGATATTTAGCCAAAATGGAGGAAAATGTACCCGCTTGTTAATGCATGAATAGACTAACGGCATATTTCTTTGACAGTTAAATAAGACCTTAGTTTTGTTTTTTTGCAGTGACCATTTTTGACCATTGAGAAGTCCATTTAAATAAACTTTATTTAATTTGAGAGTCCACTATCAAAGTAATGCGATCATGCCATCATGCTAATAACCGAGGCAATTATTAGACAGTGTGAAAAGTTGTTACATTAAAATCATGTAAGGAGGCTATATACAATAAAAATTGCAAACGAGTCTCTTTTTTGGCTTTTTAACAGAATTACAAATACTGTAGTTTTTCATTTTTGTGAACGTGTATTTGTAAAAATAATAATAATAATATCCTACCTCTTGTGTTTCTGAAGTCTTTTTGTTAGATGTATATATATATATATATTTAGCGCTGCTATACAGGCTAATAGAGCATATACAAATTAAAATTGTGCGTGAAATGTATTTAGTAGTGTTTGCTCAAGCACAACGACACTTTTAAACTTAGCAACAACAGTAAATATATTTTGCCTTTGTCTACATTCATACGCAGCACATTCAATGTTCTTGTTTAATATAAACTTTTCATGCATTTTCCTTTTTTTGTAAGTTGGACAGATAGAAAATTAACCTTTGGTGTCGTACATTTCATTAAGCGCTAGATTCCTGAACAGCTACACTGTACCCGGCAGAATACAAATGTACAAAACAAAAAGCAGTGGCATCGTAAGATAGCCCGCTGCTAACACTAGCCTATAAAACTTTATAGCCTATTTTTTGACGCATGGCTGTTTTACTTTCAAGATATTTGATGACAATAAAGAAAGGTACATTTTTGTTTTCTTATACACCATGCTTGATATTTAATAAATGTATTTAGCCTATAGGCAACTCAAAACAGCAGTAAATAGTAGCCTACATCTTATTTAAGCTATAGGCTAATTAATAAATTTCTATTTGATTTCCAGTGGCACATCACTATCTACTGTAAAACTTCAGCATGAGACAAATCCTAAATGTGCTATTACAAAGAGGTCTAGACGGCATTACTGGCAACTGCGACGTGTGCTTGCGATGTACTTTTTAAATGGATGTGAAAATACTCCAGCCAGTGTGGCACGTGCACGTGCCCTGTCGCGTGTTTAGTTCAGAATCATTTTCAAAGACAAGGGTAACGGCCTATATCATGTCAGTGTGTTCATAAACGTTTTAATGGATGTATGTTAAACAAATATTAAAATGGTTTTGCATGCAATATTCACGAGAAGCTGTTTACTTGGAAAAATACAAAAAGTAAATAGCAGGGAACTTATATATTTTGTATTAATTAAATAAAAGGCATCACTATGTTTCTGTTGACCTATTTTGTGTTTTTGTGTTAGTTTTTTATTATAGATAGAAAACAGTACAGCTAATTACATGGTTCTTTCGTCTCGTTCAGTGTGACACCAAAGACAGGCAAACCTACACTTAACTATTCCTAATATATGGGTCTTCCCAACTCACACTCACGCCACTGACGCGCACAAAAAATTCTTTATGACATATTCACACCTAGCCCACAGGCGGCCTTCAGCTCTTCGCACCAACATCTCACGCAAAAGCACATAGTAGGCAAATCTTTAATACACTATTAAGCTCTGTGCGTCTTAAAATGAACCAAGTATGCTCTAAATTGTGATCTCACAGTAATTACAGGAGCAGAAGAAATTTCTCTGCAAGTTAATCACGAAACATGAAATGTGAATGAAGGTGGAAACAGAAAAGTTGTGATGGGTATCAGCTAGAGATGCAAAATAAAATCTTGACAATCCAAAAAAATAATGCTCCATTGCTTACTGAAACTTCCCTCTCACTAACAAAGAAACACCCATTTTTATTATTAGTTATCCTTCAAATATTTGCAGTATCGTACAAATATAAATGTATCTTAGATTGTAATCTGAGTTTCAGGTCTGTTTATTGGTTGTTCAGCATTTACACACACACACACACACACAAACACAGTGCAAGGCCAAAGGGTGTGCGTTGCATGAAGGCATGCACGGTGCAAACTGCAGCTGCATTTTACCATCCTCTTTTCACTTGTCCGAACCCGAGCCTGCATTTTCACCTCTAAATTACCGTACAATATGTTGCAAACCCGTAGGCGCTTGTTCTAAGCAGGTAAAGGCGTTGAATGTTGTCGTTGATGGAAACATTGGGAGCTATGTCTTTATTGTACTAATCAGAATCCACTAGGGCGACACATCTAATTTGCTCCTGGCAACCTTTTTGAAATATATTCTTCTATAGTTGTTGAGAGAAGGTTCTGTTCTGCTGCTGTCCACTCCGTACATTTACAGCAATTTAAGTTCTTAAAGCCCATAGTGAAAGCAGCTATTTGAGTAGAACATGTTAGGCGATTTCTTAACACACACACACACACACACACAGGAACGGCCATGTTCAATTTTAAGAATAAATGCACAAGAATAGGCTAAAGAGAATGACGCAAATGCGCCAGAACATGTTAGTTATTTGGTTGCAAAAATAACGGAGTTCGCTTTGTAGCAGCGAACTGTTTTATAGCCCAATAGAACAAAATCACCACTGAGACATTGTAGAATAAACCATGGAATAGCCTATTACCCGCTAGTTACTATTGGTGGATGCAAAATCACAAGTGAGTTTAGACTAAATACCACATTTTTTAAAGCGCACATTTATTTATGGTAGCCAAATTATTCTGTAATTGAATGTAACAATTAACCCAATTAATGAGAGCAATTAGTTAAACGTTTTCACTTCAAAAATAAAAAGTGTAACGTTGTATTTTACATTTTTATTTGCCACGAAAGCATGTGTTTCTCCGTTTATATTAAAATATAAAATCAATGCTGCTCGATTTGGCAACAGTAAAGTTTGGATATATTTGTCTCCTGTCCAAATTTGTATAGTAAACATTTAAAAACAGCCATTTAATTGTATAGAAAGGCTGGACCGCACACCTTATCCTTGCAACAGGCCAGCAGCTGTATTTGACCATCCCCGCGCCATCACTAACAATGCTCGCAGACGTCCATCTCACTGAACTTTTAAGATCATGAGGAAGTACAGCAGTGCTACTGCGGCGGAGGATGCCGGCCCCCGTGTGGTCAAGAGACAACACTTGCAGGAACCTCTACAGCCTGGTCTTGTTAGTGACGTTGTGCGTTGGAGAAGCCTACAAATTTCCCACGTCACCGTCCCAGGGCCAAGGTTGGTGGGTGTGGCGAGATGCTAGAGGAGTTCCTATAGCCTTGATCTCAACCAATGCTTTGTTTTTAAGTCCGTCTTCCCTTCTGCTAACGTTATCTAATGCATGCTTAGCCCTAACAAAAGCCACACTTACATTAAACGATGTTCTAGTTTAAACTTAAAGAGCTGCACTATGCTTACCTCCTCAATCCAAACGAAGCAGACCTTGGCAAATCATTCAAAAGTGAACACCAGTCTCCGCTGTAAACTCTTTGATCCGCACCCTAACCTGAGCAACATGCAAAGTTAAGAATTAAAGGATGGGCTGAGTACAAAGATCCCAACACCCACGCGCACCGCACGCAACAGTCGTGTTTGCTATCTCAGAACCACCCATCATGACACTACAGTCACTCGCCCAACATAATTCTTTTAGAGAATAGTAGGCACGGACCAACAGTTTATACCAACATGTTTTAAAACGTTTCATGCGTGAAAGCTATACATTTTACAAGCACAATAAAGTGTATTTACTGGGCGTGCTAAAGCTGGCAAAGTTACCTGCTGTAGTTTAACGCGAAGGGTCAAAGTTGGACTCACTACACATTCCTTTTCTGTTCCCACTCGATCCCATTGGCCCGTTTCGCTGCGGCGCACATTTCCGGGCTGAAGGGGCTCCTTGATTCCACTTTATTGCAGAAGGTTAAAGGTGAAGGCCTTGACATTATTGAAGTTCAAAGACTAGATTTAATTATAAATTGTAGTTAATGCACACGTGCAATCTTCTTACACATGTTGCTTAGTAGTGCGGAACACATACGTAGGACACATGCGCATTTGGTAAAAACGTGCCAATTAAAATTTCCGTTGCTCTCACTGTCTCTTGTTCTAACTCCAAACACATGGTCCAATTAGTCAACAATTATTTATTTGAGTTGATGTGTTGAAATCACATGCAGTTTGGGGTCAGTGAGCTGATAAATAAAAATGTCTGTGCGTAAACAGTAGTTTAAAGAGGGTGTCATTCATTGTAATTGTAACCTACTCTGTAAAGAGCGCAGAGATAACTGGTTAGTGATATTGGCTAAACAATAAATGGTCTAATAATGAATAGCTAGCATCAGGTCTAAATGTTGATGCTAACCTGCTAGGACTGTTTAAATCTCTGCTGTGAAAATATTGGACAAAGGTTTGTGCAAAGGGGGTTTTGTTTGACTACACACACTGCAAAGTTCATGACTAAAGCTTTTGGCGAGTTTTCCTCTTTGGACATCCAGTCTTGCTTGTTTACTATTTACTGCGGAAGTGAACACCATTCCCCTTGAACAGACGGTGCAATTAGGAGGGAAAAAAATAGCCATTTAGTGCTTCTGTCTTTATGGCAGTGTCTAGACTACAAGAGTGGCGATTCCATTTAGTGCACACTAAAAGGGTATCATTGCGCCTTTTTTGACGATTCTAAATTCTAAACATTAACTTGACTTCAACAAAAAAAATAAGCGTGACTCTTAAATTTGTTTTATTTTTTTGTGTTTATCAAATGCGTTACAATAATATTTATCCTATTAATAGGTTATTTACAAAAGTCCAGAAATTGTATTCTGCTCACAAAAGTTTAGTCCATTGACGGGCCAATTAAGTGCCTTGTTAATTGTAACAGGAATACAAAATGCACAAAGTCGGTGCGATTTGACTATAGGTTTTTGTTTATTTCATATGTATTACATTAACGATACAAGGGCCGACAAGCTGTTCTTCCTCTCTGCAATCCAAAGCATCAATGTCGAAGCAAATAATTTAATGCATTTGCATATTGTGTATGGGCAATGTCGTGAAAAATAGCAGCAGGGAAATTGGGAAACAAATTTCAACATACGCCTATTTACATTCATGAATGCACATTGCATAGGTTGCTCTATACAGTTCAAGGGCTATACTTTCACAGACTGGACATCACATTTCTCAATGGCGAAAATAAACCCAGATGAACTGTTATGACACTCTTACCCTGGTCTGGAAATAATTAGATAATATGCTAATAATAATATTTACAAAGACCAGGCTAAGGCGGGTGAGCGAGTGGTGTCTGCGCAATAATGATTGAAATTGTTATATTTGATATTTTAACAAACATGTCTATATGAACATTAGAATAAACACAATGAAGAGTCGTGATAAATAGATGGACATATTCAAGAACTGCATATAAATGATTTTAACCACAGAGACCTTTCTGGGAATATAGGAAAATGGCGCTCTCATCCCATGCAGGCCTATGACTCCAGCTGTCCACTTACATTGCACACTTGGTGACATGGGCTCCTTTAAAAATGGCTGTGCCCACGACTACAATTTGAAGGGAGAAGAGTAGGCCTTAATGTCACTAACCATGGCTGTGACACTTGCGCCTCACAACAGGGGGTTTCCAGAAAAATACTGGAGGCGATCTCTGCTTAATTTCTTCTCTTTCATTCTTCTATTCTGAAACCAGATTTTAACCTGGCGGTCGGTGAGGTTTAGCATTCGAGAAAGCTGAAGCCTTTTCTCTTTGTTGATGTAAACATTGAAGAAGAACTCTCGCTCAAGCTCTCGGATCTGAAATTTGGAATATGGACACCGCTTCTTCCTTGTTCGAGGAGTGCCTACAGAAAATACAATACAAAACAAGATGCTTAATAGTGCCATCGTCAAATGCAAAAGCCTGTATTTTTTTGTTGCCAATTTTAACCTACACATAAAGCTATTGGAGCCACTGCACGAGAAAATTCCAAACTGAAAACTCCATATTGGGAATTCAGCCTAATGTCATAATAACATTTCAGTACACATTTATCCAGCAAAGTAGCAGGGGCCATAAAGAGTGTTAAATATCTGTATTGCTAAAAGGAAATAATATCATCTTACGGTGCCTAAGTATGTGTTTATATGTTATAAATATAAAACAACAAATGTATTTTGTCGCATTATGTGCACCACATTCTTCCAGAGCATAAATATTTACACAATATTTTGGCAGTAGATTGAATTTGCTTATTGAAATTCTTAGCCGTGCATAGCAGACTATCTATGGCCTTGTTTATTAAAACAGGTGACAAGGTAAATGTCTTTGTGAAATAAAAGTAAACAGTAAAGTGTTGTAGCTATAGTGCACGGTAACTAAATATATAACTGATATATGTAGGTATGTGGGCATTCAGCACTATGGTCTCATTAAGCATTGAAGCCCATTGGAGTCCAATGTCAGCGTTCATTAACAACTGAACATTCACAGTGTGTGCGTTATCAGTTAGGCTATAATATCTACAATAATGATATGCTGAACAAAGTGACAAGTATAAACGTAGCAATATTAACTACCATATGAAAACAAAACAGTCTTCGTGGAGATAGCTGGGTGATATCTATCTACATAATCTAAAAATGTCTACAGCGTGTCTTTTTGTGGCAAGGACAGCGCTACAAGAAATTCACAAGATGCCAAAAGCAATGTTCTGCCCAATTGGTTTTTACTCTCGACAGCCCAACGAGAAAATCCCTTAAAATGCCCAACGCAAGTTCATGATCAAAGTTAACATTTGTCACAATAGCTCTCTCTTAAAAATTTCACAGACTCTCACCATAGAGGCGTCTGTGTATAACATCCCCCTTTTTTCAAAGCGCTTTCCCATCGTAAAAATTCTTCTCGTTGCAAGAAAGAGCTTTGTAGGGTTATAATAAAATCCTTTGAATGCTTATAAAACTCCACATAAAATCTGACCGACAAAACACCGGGCTAGTCCCCTTAACCTTCCCCCATTTTACAGCTTCGGTATACCTACTCGAGTGGCTGCTCTTGTTGGCGTTCCCGTCCTTGGTTGCTGCGGCAGAAGACGTGCAAGAGGCGGCTGAATTCGTGTGTTCCTCCTCATCTTCGTGCTCCTTTTCCTGCTCTGCCGCTCCGGCCGTAGACGCTGGGGGCTGTTGCTGCTGCTGGGAGTCGCTTTCCAGTTTCCCCCCCTCGCCTTTTTGTAAACAATTGTCTGACTGATTGTCCGTGGTGCTGCAGTACGCGGTCTCAAAAAAGCGATCGAAACCCTGCGGGAGGACGTTATTTTTGCCCACGCCGGAATAAAAACCTGTGGAGGGGTGATTGGAGCCGGGGTGGGTGTGATGGTGATGGTGGTGGCTGTATACACTCTCGTTCTTCATAAGCATTTCTGTCATGGTGGATTGTGGAAGACAGTCCCTATGCACCAGGTCCTCTCCCGAGTAGCACGATGCGTAATTGCTTCTGTGGTGCCATTTACTGGCAGGGTCCAAGCCGTAGGAAACTTCCCGTACCGGCTGCACTTGAGACAGGTTTGTGGAATAAGGATAGCTGATTTGCCGGGACGGGGCCTGTGGAAGAAACGAGGAGACGGCAGAAAACTCGGGGACGTAGTAGGTGCAGCTGGGGAGGTAGATGTTAGACGCGCAGCCCGTCCTGTCCCCAAACTCGGATGTCCGGTCTTTGCGAGTCTGGGAGCAGAAGTTGCCCAGATTCACCGAGTTAAACATCGTTCTCTCTCTCGTGCTTCGTACTATAGATAGATGTTTTGGATACGAGCTGCAGCAGAAGGGAAAATTTTGGGAAGGCGAGATGACGCGCAATCCGTCTAAGTCGCCCCGCAGACACGTGATCGAAAGTAGATATTGTCATATATCAATTTGGAAGAGTTGGATGTGTAGGAGTGGTTGGCTTTAGGTAAGATCTAGGAGGTTCAAACGAATAATTTTCGAGCTCCACAGGCGCACTAAGAAAACCAGGAACAGATTGGTGTTTGGTGCTTATTACAATTACACAGATATGTGCTGTGTTCACATTTATGGGCTGCTGCTGGGGAGCTAGCTCAACATGCTAAGTGCTAAAGCTGCTCAGTGCTCTGAAAGGCTCTGCACTCAGTTTTCAATATTTGTACCATAACGTTCATGTATTAAAAAGTACTAATGGAGGTTTATACGATTGACTGCTGAAACAACTACCAATGTTAACATTTAATATTATGCACAATTTACATTATATTGATCTATCCAAAACAGTGACCAACCCTGTAACAAAAATATTGTTAAAATCATAAAATGCGATAACGTTTTTGTTAGTCTGCACACACGACACATAGCAAACGCGGTGATCAGAATGAATGCAGCCCAAAAATGGCATAAACTAGTTAAAAAGCGTCAAAATCATTCCCATGAGCCCAATCCTCACTTTAGTGTTTCACAAAATCACAGGGAAAGAGTCATTTGAGTGTAGACTCCGCGGGACACTTTCTCATTGTGGTTTGTGAATTCACTAGATTTATATTAGTCGTTTAGATCCCTTTTCATATTAAATCACGGTTACAAATGGCTGTCGCTTATTCGGTGAATAAACACGGGTACAGATGAGTCACCTGCAACACACTAATTCCTGAGCTGTTTTATTTTGTTATCTTTTTCCCCTCCCTGACCAAATGAAAACTCTGCTCGTACTACAGTGAATCAGACTATAATTATGTTGTAAAAATCAGGCTGAAGCCACCTTAAAGCAATGCAAAATACGCAGCCAGCTTGTTTTGACTGTTGTTATTCTTTTAACAAAGCAACCACGTAAAATCAAGATTTAGGTACAGGAGGTCGGCATCTTCGTCAAATTGTCCCTTCGTAAGTTTAACTAAAATTCAAACACATGATATTCCCATACAGCTAGGTTCAACATATTGCCAAATTAAAGGCTGGTTGTAAACATACCACCTCGGTGGTAAGTCTATATTCAATGTGATTTGATACCTGTCAAAATATACTTTAGTCTGCAGCTTCTTTCTGTGCGCTTTTACGCACGAGGAGTGGTTTCTTCTTGTAAACGACTACTTATAGGCCACTCCAACAGAGCCTGTTTAAAGCTATCCGACGTCCCTCTAAAATTAAATAAGTCCCAGTTGATGTTTCAAGATGCGAGCATAATTTTATTTTCCACCAGAATGTCTACTTTTATCCGGGGGTGACTGTTAAAAAGGCATATGTCCGCCCGGCAATGTTTTAAATAATTTGCAATAAAATAAATTATATGGAGAAAAAAATGAGCCTTTGTGCCTTTCTTTCCTGCGTCACTGTAAACTTGTAATTGTTCATTTGAGGATTGTCTCAAGATGTTTATAGAGTAACTGATACTGGCAGACCGGGAAATGAATGTGATAGACAATTGTTAACGATTATGGTCAACTTCCTCAATGCGGCAATAGACTAAATATTCATTGCAATACTTGGGAACACTTCCTTACCCGAATATTGTTATGATTTGATAGGCCAAGGGTCTGCAAGAAAACTAAAATCTGCATGGGACGGTGCGCCTTGACAATGTCCAGAGCAGACTTATTTGTAAAGGTGGCATTGGCATTAGACTGTTTACTGCCCCTACAGACAAAAGGTTGACTCACATGATGCATCCTGCATCCAAGTACAAAGAAAGCAGACAGCTGTCCAGACACAGCACTTGAATTTGACCACTAAAATCATCTCTACGTCCACCATAAAACCTCCAATGGCCGCAGTAACGCTAAATCCCTTTGTTCTATTGAAAACCGTAAAAAGGGAATGGCAGGAATTTGGATTTTAGTAACGAGATCTGCAACAAAAATGCCCTAATTCGCCTAGATAACAAGTTACTTTTTTGTCATGTGTCGTTTCCATCGAGTTCAATTTTGGAACATTGAGATATTCAAAGAAAGCCAAAATTTTACGCATGCATGACCATAGTTATAAGTTTTGCATCAAAGAACAGATACATGCGCCTCACAGTGGCGCCAGTGGAGTGGTCTATAGGTGATTATCCAAAAACTACAGCTCCAGATCAGATTTTTTCCCCACTTTTTTGTGCATGAACAACAGCAGCTAAAACAATATTCGTGTAAACATACTGCTCTGTGGCCTATACGCACACTCAAGTGCTCCTTGTATTAATGTATTAAGTATTTATATAGCCTATGAACATTAAATCGGTAGTGCTTATTTTACCAACAAAGAAATTCACATTTAGGGTTAATTAACATATAATTTTATTATTATTTATTTTATAATAAT
>JAVQKG010203972.1:0-10230 GCA_036025885.1 Hypseleotris bucephala
TTCAAGTGTCAATGCTTCCAGACATGTTTAAAATGTGCCCTGTGAGCTGATTCTTGGCTTTAAAAACAAATCGCAACTCTAATCATATTTGTAATATCTGTCATAAAAATCAGCCCTTATCTCAATGCATGGAATATTAGTTATGTTCTGACAAAAATAAAAAACGTATTTTGAAGAAAATGAAAATACATTAGAAGTTCACAGTTAATCAAAACTGAGTTAATATCACAGGACTCTTCAATTCTCCCTGAACCATCCATGGATCTGATTTAACGACTTGACTTAACTTAACGACTATAATCCATTCATTCATTCATTTATTGTTCCTAATATTGTGCACCCTCCATCACCAGTGGTAATAATAGTGTAATGGTGATATGGAATTGAAAACAGCAGTTCTTGAGCCCGACAGTCTCGGTCTGTGTACACTTCAGTCTTCAAAACTGCAACAGAAGACATGATCAGTTTAATGCATTAAAGGTAATATTATTGTTAGATGATTTATTTTTACATTCATCATTCTATTTTAGTTTACCTACAAGGTCCTATATGTACTGGTGTGATTACGGTTCACTAAACTAATGGGAATTATATGGGCAGAAAGATATGCCTTTTGATAAGGTTTTGTGCAGAGTGTAACAAGTGCTTTATTCGTTTGGACTGTGAAGCTGGTCCGTTAATAAAAGCACTTTACTTTACAGCTTGATAATAATGTGATAATATTTGGTAAAAAAAAACAAGTAATAAACAGGAACCAGTGTTATATGGTTCATTTTCAAATAATTTCTGTGTAATTATCAACCCTAACCCCATATCCTAACCATAACCCATAATTCTAATACATAAAAAGTGTTTGTAGAGGTCAAGCCTACATGGATAAGCAGTTTTGTTTTTACATATATTTTCTTTTGCATTGAGGATATTCTGTTGCCTAAAAAATAGCAGCCTTTGGGAATTGTTAATTGTGACCAATTACATTTTGACATGACTGAGATTACTATCACTGCCCTGGTGCCCTCCTTCTGATGGAGATATTTCCTTTGTTATTGATACACTCAAGTAGAGTCTGTACACCACCTACAAACACCACTGAACATTCCTTAGGCTTTCCTTCTAATCATTTCTTTGAAGCAGAATTAGATTTTAAGAACTGTTACTTACTTACTTTATTCTCCAAGCAGATCTTTCCCTTCCTCGATCTCAGCCAGTATTTTAGTCTTTTTCCTCACTTCAATAAGGAGACTGATTTGTTCTTCCCATCCATGAGAGCACTCCGTCCTCTCTGATAGGATTAGCAGGTCGATGTGGGGCAGGCTGGAGGTAAATCTGGGTCTCAGGGCGATTGCTTTGAGTCTGTCTAAAGACCCTTTGGCTGAGGCCAACATCTCACTAATGTTATCTTTAAGGATTTGATGTTCCCCTCTCAGTTTTGACAGTAAGCCTTCGGTTGTACTTTGTTCGTATCTATTCATTAGTTTACCTACTCTCCAGCTGATGATTACTGGATCTTTTACCCACAGGAAGTCCTGGTTTAAGTGTTGCCTCCAGCCACACTGACCCGGGCACTCTCTGCAGTTCCCTTTATGATCCATTACTTCACAGTCCTTCTTGTCTTGTCCACAGGGACATGGGTAATGACAGGTGTGCTGACACCTCTTACAGTTGGTGATGTAGTGTCCGGTCTCAGAGATATTGATCTGAAACGGTTTGGTTAACGTGAAATCAGACCCAAACCTTATATTTCCCCTTTGTATTTCTGTCTTTATCCGAGCCTCATGTCTGTGAATTAGTTCTTCTGACATCTTTGTTATAGCTAGACTTGCTAAACCTTTGTAAATATTCTCTGCTGATTGTACCAGCTGCTTTGTTTCTCTGATGACTTCTTTGGTCAAAGTCAGGGTTTTGGGCTCAGTTTGCTCAAAAGCATCAAAGAAGTTCCTCTCTCTTCTCCCATCTTCCAGAAAATCTCACCAAAGTCGTCCTCTGCAGAGCTCTGCTTTCCTGTGAACAGTGCAGCGTTGTTGAACTTGTAGGGCTGATCAGGTGTTTGAGTCCATGTGACTCCTGCGTCTCTCATCTTCTGTAGAACCTGAGGCAGTGAACCATCTGCAAATGTCACCAGAATCCTGACGTTCTCCGCCATGTCTTGTCCGAAGAGGGACAGAACTGAGTCAAACACATAGTGCAGGGTTACACTGGGTCGGGGTGAAGCAGCCTGGACAACGAGGCAGACAGCATGGACGTCGCTGAACAACATCTCACTGCAGAAGAGCTTCTGGAGCTGCTTTAGAGTCTCCTCGTCTGCCTGTAGGTTGTCTCCAAACCCTGGAGTGTCAACCACAGTCAGGGAGAAGTCGATTTTGAACCCGTCCTGATGGTTGAGTTTGTACACTGTGACATTAGAGGTCAGTGGACGAGGGACCATTTTAAACCGATATGAGTCTGACCACTGGACTCCAAAGATGTAGTTGACCATGCGGTCGATGAGCGTAGACTTCCCTGAATCTGCTGATCCCAGCAGGACTATGGTACGGTTTGTCTTCAGAGAGTACTTCCTGTAAACAAACTGTTCACAACCATCAATATTGAGCTCCTCTTTAACCAGTGGAACTTCTAAAACCTGCAGCAATCCCTGTGTTTTCAGAAGTTTCCATTTTTTTCGGACTTCAGCGAGAGATCTGGGGCCTTCTGGTCCAGGTACAGTTTTGATGGAAGTGATTTGAGCAGCTGGCCCCAGGCCTACATCTGTGATGACTCTGACTCTAAAGCTGTACTCTGTGTTGGCTTTCAGACCAGTTACTGTGACTGCAGCAGGGTTAGGGTTAGGGTTAGGGTTAGGGTGTTGGTTCCACACTGTCTCTCCTCTGACACAGTACTCCACTCTGTAACCAGTGACGGGCTCAGATCCATGTTTGGGAGCAGAGAACCTCAGAGTGACACAGTCGAGTGTCACGTCTTCTACAGACACGGCCTCAGGTTTAGAAGGACACTCGAAGTTCTTACTGGTTTTAAACCCATTTTTATAAAGGTAGATGGTTGAACCTTTATGTTTCTCGTCTGTTAACCCTATTGTTATGAACTTAACGTTCTTGTTGTCTTGGTTGGCCTCTGAGAAGTCCCTGAAGAGTTTGGCTTTGTGCTGTATTTGGTCCCTAAGGTCTTCTGAACAGTACCACTGGTTTTCTTCATCCTCAGATCTCAGACCCAGCTCATCTGAATGAAGCTGTTTTAAATACTTGTCTAAAGCACAGAGGTAAGGGTCAGCGCTGCCCAGTGAGGTGAAAACAAAACACACTGCGTTCTTGATCTGAAAAGTTTCTTTGAGCAGGTCACTTTGTGTGGACAGCACTTTAGTGTTGAGTAGGTTAGTGATGGACATTAGTGTAAATGCCTCTGTCTCTCTACAGTCCATCCACTGGTTCAGACTGCTATTGTTAAAAGGAGACGTCGCTGTCTCCTTCAGGAACTCAGCGAGTTCTCCCTCCTCCTCTCCTCCTCCGCGGATCGAGGGCAGTTTCCTCGCCATTGTTCCCTGGAGTTCTAACTTGGAGTCAGAACAGAATTTCATGAAGGTTTTGATTTTCTTTGCAATCTGTGGAAAGTGTCTTACAGCAGGGCGTTTGAGGACATCATTGCATCTTATTTCCACATCATTAAAGTCCTCCAGGACGCTCTGTGCCTCAGAGACCAGCCTGACACTGATCTGTCTCACCAGTTTAGCTGCTTTAGAGTCTAATGTAGTGAGTGGAAGCAGCCACACTTGGACTGGAATTGCCTTTTCACCGTTTGGTCCCAGGAGTTTGGGAAGATCCTGATAAACCCTCACAGCGTCTTCGAAAGTGACTGGGCTCTGATTGAGATGAAAGTCTACGTAGAATTTACACGAGACTTTCTGCACCTTCTCTCTGTCTTTGTCCTCCATTTTCAGATCCCCTTGTCCATCAATAGAAATCAGGGGGAGTTTGTTAATCACCAGGTGTAGGTTTCCCTGGATGTCCTGAATTTGTTCAGTCTCAGTTGTCTCTTGGTCAAACACAAAGAAGGCCTGGGCTCCATAAAGGATCGCTGTGACAACATGTGTCGCGATGCCCTTCTCAAACACTTCTGGGTGCTTTATGTTCCCCGTCCCGAGCTGGTTCATGGTCAGCTGTCTGTACTCTGTGGTGGTTTTGTATTTCAGTGTCACTCTGGCTTGGTTCTTAGAGGACTTATTGTCGTTCAGATAATTGGCTGATCCTTCCACACTGACCAATCCACCGAGAAAACTGGCCTTAAGAGAAGCATTGACGCCCAGAGAGGAGGACTTATCAGAGATAGACTCCGAGGCTACGATCTGACATTCAGTGTTGGGTTGAACTGTCACTGTCATGTCCTGCTGCAGCTTCTCATGGTCCCAGAGAGTTATCCCTGAAACACACGTCTCATTTAGAGGACAGTAATGATAACTTCACTTCCTAGGATCTGCCTGGTGAGAGTATTCTGTTTGTCTCTCTGTTTCTCTATTGTGATCTAAAATCACAAATTAATAAGCATTAATCTCACACATTTTTAGTTTAAATTTTTTGTCAGATGTTTTCCGGGGGCCACATCGATGGTAGTCTGGCCAGCCAAACTAACTTTTGTCTTCTCTTCTATACGGCAAATCTGGAACCGCTCCCATACATGGCAGTTTAAGAGGCAGGACTAAAAGATGCAAAAATAACCCATCAGAGAAACGGCGGACGTGATGTAAACTAAATGAAAAGCCGACTTACCAGTGTCAACAATGCTTTTAGGGCTGTTAGTTGCTGCGGTTTAAATGACATATCAACGTCTTTTAAAACAGAGGAGAGCAATGCAAACAATCCGTCCCTTGCAGCCGCCATCTTGTTTGTTTTTACTTGGGGATTTCAGGCGCATTCATCACATAAGTCCCGCCCACATCTGTGATTGGTCCGGTACGTGGAAGAAGACGTATAGCGGAGAAGGCAAAAGTTAGTCTGGCTGGCCAGGCTACATCGATGGGAACCTTTGGCTTTTGGCTCAGAGTAGGACTAGGACACGTTGAATCATTGACTGACGGCCTTTCCGAAAGATTTCCCTACACACTCTCCCTACTTACTCTCCCTACAGTCGCTCTGAGGTGCCCTCGGAGCTGATCGGAGTTCCCTTCATCAGGCGCTCCTGTACTAGGCTTTCAGACACACTCCCCTCACTTCTTCTTCTTCTTCAGTTTTGGCCAGCAGTCTCTTCACTGGTAAAGCGTAATGCTGCCTCCGCCTGCTGCTTTTATTCAGAGTGGAGGTTGGTGAGGAGCTTTTGTCAATTACAATCAGTCAACAGAGAAAAAAGGTTAATGGATAAAATACTAAGCCCCAAGTCTCACAAATAATCACATAGTTTTTGCCTTTCACAAGACTTTTATGATAAAATAGCAATGCGCCTGTGGTAGGGTATAATCTCCTGTCGCCCTGATGGCACCAGAAATGCGCAGATATCGTGGCTTATATAAATCGAAAAATCTGAAAAAGTACGAGACAAAAGGGAATCGTAGCTGTCCCTGCTCACTTAAATACGTAATGTGTATTGTACAGGTGTATGTGAAGGTACGTGATGATGGGTGAGAGTAAATAGAGGTTCTTGTGCGCCTGTTGTGCGTAAAGGAGAGTCCATTCAAACGCGTTTAGACAAAGCGCTTCATAAAAACTGCACAGTCCTGTATGGGCCGTCTGTAGGAGAGAGACAAACATGTGCCTGATGTTTATTTCACAAAATCACTCTGTCATTCATCGCGGATCACACATCCTTTGAGTTTAAACATCTTCAACCTGACGCGGAGTCAGCTGCGCTCCGTGGACCTACGCACCAGGGTGCACGGGAGCGCAGCTCTATAGTCACAGATACTGAAGGAAATAAATAATCCAGAAAATATTGAATGTGTTACACGATTGTGCAGGGGCTAAATCTGACCATTACAAAGTGAAAGTAAATGTGTATCAGATCTAAAATGAATCTGCTTCACATCTCCACCTCCTGTGGAGTACACGCAAGAAAGAATTACAGATGGGTATATTTCAACTTTTACAACTTAAAGAAAAGTGTGGAACATAATAAGTTCGTATTCAAACTCAATGTTATCACGTTTTCATCTCTTCATAAACATCTAAGGGACTGTATAAAAAGTCTAAAATTAGATGTTTATCTTCAAAGAGAAGCACGGAACTTCATTAGTTAAGACGTGTTCCTTGCAGGGCTGTAGTGTGGCGTTACACACAGCGCTGAAGTCTGCACCTGGACCACACTCGCTGCGGAGGCTATAATAACACCCTCAGCCCTACACACTCAGCGTTTCAGACAGGACCCAATGTGGCGGACCCTCCGCGGGCACGCGCAAATCAAGGGAGAGTGCATGGGACGAGGGAGTCATTTCGGAAAGGCTGAGTCTGTCCTGCCATTTGAACCTAGATGAATGAGAACCAACATCCTGACATATCAACCCAACTGGGTGCTTGGATCTCAGATGCAGGTTTATTAGCATCTATCTGGCACCAGCTCTGTTCAGGGTAATCCTACTTCACTGAGAGCTTCGAACCTTTCACTAAGTCCACTGTTTGACCACATTGTTTGTCTCTCTGATTTGAACATCTTTGTATAGTGTCTCAATATAAAGTGTAACTCGTACCTGGCACCAGGTTGTCGGCTCTGCAGTCGTACAGCATCCCAACATTAAACGGTCGACCCAGAGCGGGGACCTGTAGAGTTCCACTGTCCATCTGCAACACAGAGACCAATTACTTCATCTTATTAATCTCCACTTACTGGACTAAACAGTACCAACGGGTAACAGTACCAAACAGTACCCACTACTGAGGATCATTTTGAGTCTCCATTTTGGCAAAATGGACACATCTGCATCATTTTTTTTATTTTTGGGGTGTCTTTGATTTAACCCCTCTATAGGAAGATTATTTTCGTTTCAATAAAATTACGTGGCATCTTTTTGTGACTAATAAACTACCTTCTCATTATCAGTAAAGATATCACAGATATCAAGTGTTCCTTTAATTGGAACTGGATTGATTTGGGTATTTCTGGGATGAATATTAATTAAGTAATTAATTAATTAAGGATTAAATTTGAAAATGCAATAACTCAGTTTTTGCCCCATCTTCTTCAAACCTTCTGGACAGTTACATACAACTAGATTGAGTTTGGTACTTCTATTATGAATAATAATTGATTAATTAACAAATGAATGATTTTGAGCATTTTATTGGAGTCATTAATATTAGTGAACATTAACCAAATCTCATGAATTTTGGCACAGTGGTCTGGGCTAGGGTCTATTTAATGGACATATGCAAATTATCATGGTTGAATAAAGAATGCCTCAATAGCGCCTTTTGTCACAGAGCTATGAAACTTGGTACAGTGATTCTCCACATCGTGCTGAACATAAAATATTATTATGGCCACACCCTACGACAAACAGGAAGTCAGCCATATTGGATTGAATTTGGGAGTCAGGTATATTTTACAGCCTCTAACTTGCACATACTTTGCCCGATGAAGCTCAAACCAGGATCAATGCATCACCCCAAGACATCTGATGTAGTTTTAATTTAAAATTTACAAAATTTGGCAAATGCAAATGCATCCATCCAAACAAATCAAAGTAGTTCCCGTATTTCTCATGGTTTGGGGAGGGGCCTCATTATTCCTCGCACGCAATCTTCGATCAAGAAGGTCGTCTGTGTTATATCTTTTGATACAGACATGTGGGGCGTTTCAACAATATACACTTTGCTATGACAGCGGGTCTAGTTTATCATGTTTTGGATATGTTAGGGAGCGTCATTAGAGGCTCATTCATAAACAAGAGGAAAAGTTTGCTTTCTGTTTATAAAATGACAAGGTTTTTGACAATGCTCCCTTACCCCACTGCAGCCACACAAACACATACTATATATGCATTGGAGAACTGTTTAATAAAGATGCTACAGTTTGACTTTGACACGCATTGGATCAGAACTATCTTCAGTTTTCTGTCAGAGCGATGCACACGCGGTGAATGACGATGTAACAAGTTTAATCAGGATAAAATAAAGTTTGTGATACTCTGTAGCTGTAGAGGCCGTGAGACTCGTTCTTTTCTTCACGTCAGGATTTTAGGGTGTGGAACTGTGAAGAAAAGCCTATAGGGACAGCGGACTGTTGTAGTTTGAAGGTATAGGCGCGAGAGGAAAAAGTGAAGGTAAAGTAGTTCAAATCACATATCACACAGTACAGTTGCGTCAATGAGTCCTTATAAAGTCTTTCATAATGTTATTTGTGCCTAATTTTTGTTAAAAACCACTGATGTTTGCACCTACTTCTGGCTCATACTATTTGTAAAGGCAGTCTTTGCTCCCTCAGTCTTAATAAGTCAGATAACTCCCTCAAAGTAAACTCATCTGCATGTCTCCTTGTATTTTTGCTCATTCTCGTGTTTTGCGCGTGACCGCCTCCTTTTACCATATTCATTGATTCTTAGGAGCAAAGATTCTCTCCAGTTTGCACCTGCAATAGAGGGAAAACGCGCTAACCTCGTTTGCACCAGGATTATATCTGATTTTAGCACATCTAATAGAGTTTGCACGTACAGAAACCTTTAGTAAATTTGGTGCTAAATGTGCAATAAAAAAAAAAAAAACAACAGCACAAAACAGACTTACAAACCAACAGATAATACTCATGCAGACCTCCACCAAGGCAGCTCATTCCACATCAATATATTACATAATAATATTCTTCACTTGATTTGTCTGCTGCTGGTACACAGTAAAAAAGAAATATCAGAAAATGTCCCTTACTGACAGATTACAATTTGGTCTCAGATGAGAAACATAATGGAGAAAATGGGCTAAAGTAAATTGCTTTAGTAAAAAGTTTGGCAGAATTTGATATCAAGAAACTTTAGAGTAGATTCAATTTTGAAATAATTCCTACTGCTGTATCCAGAACCAACTTTATGACTCTATTTAATGTTAAAAATACTCTATTCTATTCATGTTCTGAAGGGCATGTGATTCTTGTGGAAGTTTAACAGTTCTTTTTTTTATGCTTCCAGACATGTTTAAAATGTGCTCTGTGAACTGATTCTTGGCTTTAAAAACAAATCGCAAATCTAATCGTAATCGTAAGATCTGTCATAAAAATCGCAATTAGATATTTTTTCAAAATCGTTCAGCCCTATTCTATTCAACCCAAATTACAGGGTGAAGTACAGGAAGAAAATCACAGCCTAATGAGAATGAGGAAGATTTAGCACACTAACCTCTGACCAACTCCAGAATTCACAAGAAAGACAATAGTATAGTCGTATGAGACAGTCGGATGAGACAGTCGGATTAGACAGTCGTATGAGACAGTCAGATGAGACAGTCGTATGAGACAGTCGGATGAAACAGTCGTTTGAGACAGTCGTATGAGACAGTCGTATGAGACAGTCGTTTGAGACGTATGAGGCAGTGGCTGGGTGTAGCTGCGTGTCTGAAGCCTTTATAGCTGTGACTAAAGGTGGGTTAATATTTCACAGAGCTTTGTTATCAGGACAAACCTTCTGCAGTATAGGGGGCAGGGTAGGGTACCCCTGGTGGTCTGAGGGCTGTCACTGGTGGGATTTGGATCTGGTTTCATCTAGGGGTGGGACAAAATATCGAAATACCAATATAACTAATAATAAAAAAAATATTAAATATATACATTCACTGAAATACTGTTTAAAAACTGTATTAATTCCTTTAAAAACAGTGATATATGGTTGGTTAACATGTTCAATATATAGATTATTGCAGTATTGTGATATTGTGATGTTATCGGTATTGTGAGACATGTATCGCGTATCGAATCACACCCTGGGTACCCTGAGGTTCCCAGCCCTAGTTTCATCCTACTAAGTCCTAGTATAGTGCAATGTTCAAGAAATAGGTTCAAGACCAGGTTTTAGTTCTTGTATAGACCTGGTTTAGAACTGGTTCTAGATCTGTCATGTTTTATGTTCATCTCCAGATTGGATGTGATTTAGAACTGATTAAGATCTAATTTAGTCTTGGTTTAGGTCCTTGGTGGTACCTGGGACACTAAATATTTTCTAAGGTGGTACTTGTTGTAAAATGTCTGTGAAGAAAACATGACGACACATGAGCTTAGATGAAAAGGGAGAAGTTTATATTGTTTTATTATTGCTGCTAAGAATGAAAAGAAAAAGGT
>JAVQKG010203980.1:0-10905 GCA_036025885.1 Hypseleotris bucephala
CATTTCCAGTCAAGAAAACACTTTCTGATTCAAAATAATGAACTTTAAGCCAAAATTTGCCAGGGGTATGAATAATTTCGTTTACGACTGGATATGATCATGTAATTGGGTGTGGTCAAGCTGCCATTTTGAGGTAAATTTATACTTATTTGGGACTACGGCGTATCTATGGTTGGAATTGCATAGCCATGCCCCAAACCTCCCACGCTCAAAATTCACTATGGAAAATTAAGTTTGGTAGAAAGGAAGAGGAGATGCAGTCCACTCGTGGATGCAAGCTCTAGCACCTCTGGGTTCTGCATGCCCTTTGGCGGTCCCAAGAGGCAGCGACGGCCATTATCGCCGCTTGAGGCTTTAACATATATTATTTCATTGTGCCTAATTAATAATACCTATAATGAACAGTAAAGGCTAGTTGAAAAAATATTTTAAAAAATGCACAATTTAAGGATCCATTATACCTTTAATATACAATATAATATACAGTATAATATTATTTCTTTGATTTTCTTTTTAAAGGAATATCAACACTGGCATTGTTACAGTTAAAATCATGTTAAAGAGCAGTGAATAAATGAATGCACTCATTCTGTGACCTTCACAGATAAATTACTTTATATCACAATTGGATTTTTCTCACCATATTGCCCATTCCTTTGTTGTTTGTTTTAAGCTGCAGACTCATCTTGACTCAGCCCAGGGCCAGCAGCGGTCTGAGGAAGACCTAAGCCTACTGGTCCAGAGGAAGTCCTGTCAGCTGGAGGAGGAGCAGAGGAAGTGAGTAACAATCGTACAACAACTTTACATGACATTCAAGCAATAGCAGTAATTTTCTTATTGTTTTCCAAATATAGTTATGTCTTTGAAAGTCAAAACATTAATTTGAAGCATTCAACAACTGTTGCCCTTTATGAACATTTCCACAGCGCTATCACATAGGGCTGCACAATTGATTGCCATTTTAATGGTTGCAATTAGTAAATAGCAAAGGCAGTGGCATGTGTTAAGAGAACTGTTCACTCAGTTGTTCCAAGTGAATGAATGCCCCTATTGGGAAAAGTGGTAGAAGATAAATGACTTCTATAGCAAAAAATGACCTACTAATAGTTTCTTTGTAAACTATAGTGTTTGCTAGTTATTGTAAACATAAAAAACTTACAAAGACATTTGGAGGATTGTTTTTGGTCCTTGTCAGCAATAGCCCCCAAGACTCAATCTAACTTTCCCCTTCTCATATCACCCCTGCATCTGATTACTGACTTTTACATAATAAAGAAATACCACTTAGCCCCCTCATATTAAGTTGTGAGGATTTACTGTAAGTATAATAGATTATGTTTTCAACATTTTGCCTATTACTGTAAGTCATTCCGTTTGACTCGAACATGGGTTTGGCTTCTTGTCAAAGGCATTTTAACAGGGTGTGTGAGGGTAAGAGTGATATAAACATTGGGGGAAATTGCTGTACAGTACAAGCAGATCTGGACAGAATTAAAGCTAAGTTGTCACAGGCTTCATAAAACTGTCACACATGTTGACTGTGGTGGGTGAGGGTGGATCTACATCTGAGAGAGAGAAGCTGGCTGCTGGTTTTGTGACATTTGTCTTTGGGCCAAAATGTCCAAACCATTCCTCTGAGTCTGAAGGCTTGTTATTTCCAGGTGTGCTAACCTCAGCCAAGTCAACAGTGTTCTAAGGGAGCAGCTGGATCAGGCCGGCACTGTGAACCAGAGCCTGACAGAGAGTCTGTGGAAGGCCCGAGAAGACCTGAAGATATGTGAGGGCCACTTGAGACAAGAGCAGGAGGTGACAGCACTGCACCACACACATTATTATTAAAGCCACTTCATACTCCACCAGAAGGAAGAACTTTCCTTTCTCACCTCAGGCTGCAAGAAGAAGAAAAAAGCTTGTATTGGCAAGGACCATTCATACTAAGAAACTCAGCTGCCAACTCCATAAAATGACCGCCCACTACAAGCAGTAATATTTATTATTTAATCAACATTTACTGTGTTATTGGCCACCTGATTTTTTACTGTAAAAGTGATGTGAATGATATACTCGCCTTAATTCCTCTCCTTCACGACAATGTAGCACAATCTCACATAAACCAGGAAGTAAGTAAACCCTGCAAGCTGGATTTTCGCGAGGTTTGTATTTTCTCAACCTGGCAACCTCACGGGCTTTAGCTTTGCCGACAACAACAAGCCTTTATTAAAGTGTATTAGCAACCTGCTAACACTGAGAAACCTAATGTATGCTGCTATAGTTTTACAAAAACATTAAAAATCACCCAGCGATAATTTACAAATTTAGCAGTTCCTTGTTTGGCTACGTCATAGCTGTCGTTATGTTGCACTTCAGCCAATCAGCTCTCCATAGCTCTCTCCTGAGCGGACATGTTTTCAGGCCATCCTCTATGGAGCGAGTCCAGATCCATGTGCCGCACTCTGAAGCAAAGGGCTACACATCAATCTGGCTTTTGCCAGGTTAAATGTCAGTGCCTCAACACCGTGATGTGCAATGTATGCGGCATTAACAGCATAATAATAATACACCTGATTCCTCCCCCCACGTCAAAAAATACAAGCTGCTTCGTGGAGTTCCCACTTCCATTAACACTTTGATTAGACACCTGTAAAGGCCATTTTCAGTTAATCCCCTGTCTCTTGAAGACAGCACCAAGCTATTTCTGACGGAGTTTCCACAAAAAACAAAACACTCTAACAACCACTTTTTACTTCTTCTGGGATATAAACAAAGTCTTGACACCCTCATAGGTGGACTTTTTGTTTGTCCCTATTTGTTACATTGCTAAAATCATTTTCAGCTGTTTGAAAGGACTATAGACAAATGTAATTAATTACTCAAACATGCCCAAATGAGTATGTGTTTGAGGTAGAAATAATATTAGAATATGGTTAAAAGTTCAGAAACGTATTAAACAAAATCTGTTCATGAGTCAAACTAAAGAATTACTATATGTGCAAATAACGCCACTCTAATTGCAGAGTGTTGTGCAGATGAGGGCCTGTCGTGTGAGTGAGGAGCAGGCTCGTGTCAGAGCACTGTGGCTCCAGGCTGCCTCCCTGCGCAGCTCTGTCTCTCAGCTCAGGACCTTCACTGACAGGTGAGTGTAAGACCATTACCACTATCCCTCAGGTCTCATTGTCACATACCAGTGGGATTTCTCATTGACTACAAGGGATACTGAGTTTCCGCTTTAAATTTAGTTAAATAATTGCTCAAATGTGTATTGTTAAACTTAATAAATGTCAATGACATTCAACTGCATTAAACATGCGCTAGAATGCTCTTAATTCCATTAGTATGATAGGCATTAATCAGCTGTTGAGTCTTCTCTCCGACGCTATCTTCCTTCACTCACAGGCGGCCCGGATGCTGCCTGTAAAATCCCAATGGCAAAGCCACATTGAAGCTTCAAACCATGGAAGCTCACATCGAAAAAGTAAGACCCTGATTGGTTAAACGCGCCAAAGAATCACATCCGCAGAATGCTCCATCAGAAACTGACTTGAAAGCGGGGCAAGCCGGGAGGAACACTGCGGAGACTACGCTAACATCAACATTAAGCAGTGAAACCTGCGGGGGAGGGACAGCAATCCTCATCAAGCAAGCCTGGAGCCCCGACAATACAGTAAAATCATAGTCATGCTCTGAAGATTTGGAGTACATTACCGTTAAATGCAGACCATTTAATTAACCATGTGAATTGCAGTGCATTATAGTCAGTGTAGTGTACAGCATGTGCCCCCCTCAGCCAATGAAGACAATGCACGGAGAGAGCTGCAGGACATGATCAACAGACATGAAAATACACATCCAGATGCTGCCATTGTTGTGTTAGGTGATTTTAATCACTGTGACCTAATTCCATCAGTATGTCCACTTTCCCACCAGAGGAAATAATCAGCTCAAAGCACACCCAATGACTGTAAAAATGTGAACTGAAGGAACTGGGGAGCTGTCACAGACATGGGCGTCTTTAAAGAAGCTACTGAAAACATACATGAATTTGCAGACACTGTGAGTAGGTTCATTGACTGGTGTACTTCTACTTGATTTCCTACTCGGACTATTCATGTCCTTCGGAAGCACTGGTTTAATGCAGATTTAGAAAATAAGATCAGAAACCGATGTACAGCCTATAAGTCAGGTAATATGTTGCAGTAGAAGATAACTCGACATAAGCTCCAAAAAGCCATTAAGACTGCAAAAAGAACATACTACAAGAGACTTGGGAGCTGCTACACAGAACATTGAGGAAACACCACTGCAGGTGACGCACCCACGGGTCCTCTGAGCTCTGAGGCAGGGAACCCCCGCAAAGCTCTTGGGCCAGACTGAGTGGAACTGAGGGTCTTAAAGAAACGTGCAGAGTAGCTGGCAGAGGTATATACAGACATTTTCAATACATCTCTTTCACTAGAAATGGTCCCCAGGATAAGATAAGAGAAGATAAATCTTTATTGTCCATCTCACTGAGACAGAAATTTGTCTTTGACAGGCTTCATTACATTTACAATTAAAAACACACGCATACAGGCATACTATGAAATGGCGATTCTGTGATTATACCAGTCCACCAAAAAACAAATGCTATTAAAATGAAGGACCAAAGACAAGTGGCCCTTATTTCTGTCGCCATGAAGTGCCTCAAGAAGCTTGTTCTAAAACAAATGAACTCATTAGTACCAGAGTCAACAGGCCTCCTGCTGTTTGCTCAATGCACAAATACATCTGTGAATGATGCTGATGCCCTTTCTTCTCTCTATCACATCCTGCAACACCTAGACTCCGCCTTTAACTCCATCAGGCCAATGAAGCTCTGCCTTTAACTCCATCAGGCCAATGAAGCTCCACCTTTAACTCCATCAGGCCAATGAAGCTCCAACTTTAACTCCATCAGGCCAATGAAGCTCCGCCTTTAACTCCATCAGGCCAATGAAGCTTAACAACAAACTGGCAGACTTGGGAATGGCAACACCCACCCACAACTGGATTTTGGACTTGGAAAGGGCACCGGTTGTGAGGACGGGGGAGAAGATATCTTTTGAGCTTACAGTAAGCACAGGGGCCCCACAGGCCTGCTACCTTAGCCCTAAACTCTTCACACTGTACACACAGATTGTACTTCAACACAAGGAAATAATATGGTTATTAGGGACTTGGTGTAAAAAAAATCACTATCTACGGTGAAGAGAACGATCTGGTGCTCAACACAGAAAAAAACTAAGAGCTCATTCTGGAATTCAGGAGACGCCTTAAGGCCAACGCACACTGGGAGCGCCGCGGTGCGGCACGTCAATTAGACACACATCAGAAGCGCCGCGGCGCTGGGGTTCATTCCACTTCAAAAGCTTCAATTTATGACATTATTTCTGCTTTTACGCATATTTTGCACTTGGTTTGGTTCTAGTTTTGTCAGAATTTGGACTGGTTATTGTATTTTATGATTTATTTTAAAGCTTTAGATATGATATAGGCACATCTTAGTGAATTAAAAAAGTTGAGCTTGAAAACGAAGTGTAATGGATGTAAAATAAAAACATCTATGCGATGTAGCTACAGGTTTAGCTTACCTCAAGAATGAATGATGATGAAATTGTTCCCCACGCTGTTTCTTTTTGTCATTGGCAGCCTATCTTTGCCTATCTGTTGCTCTTTCTGAAGCTTCACAGTCTTTTCTTGTCCGTTTTTTTAAAGGAAAACTGCGTGGACATGTGGGAAATATCAGTAGTTGCCATTAAAAGTAGATAGAGGAGTGTAGAGGAATAAACTACGAGAGGCATGATAGACATTCACCCGCGGCGCCGCGTGAAAATAGAACCTCTGCGAGACGCGGGGTAGAGCATTACCGCGCGTCAAGCCGCAGCCAATGTGTGTGCTTCCATAGAGAACAATGTGTGCGTATTTTTTGCTGCACGGCAACCGCGTCTGATGTGCGTTGGCCTTTAGAGCCACTCACCATCGGAGGATCAAACAGATGGCAATAAGTTCCTTGGTCTGCACATCTCACAAAACCTCAGTTTAGCCAAGAACACCACAATGAAACCACAAAAGAGAGCTTAGCAGAGATTCCACTTTATCAGAGTGCTGGAGAAAGCTAAACTTAAACATCAGCCCCTCAACCAGCTTACAGAGGCTACAACCTGAGAGATCATAGTCCAGTGAGCATCAGTGCACACAGGACCCGCCTACACAAAAGCGCATTACCAGCCACTGTCAGATTGGTGGCACAGGACAATAAAGCGGGCAGCACTATTTATTGCTGCAACACAAAGTGTTAAAAATGTGCAATATTTTAAGTGCAACTTGATTGGGGTGCAATATTCCAAGTGTAATTTGATGAATTGAAGTGCAATATTTTTAATAAGTATATTTTGGAAATGTTTACTGTTGCTACTTACTACATAAGTTGTTTGTCCTTTCTATGGGTTTCTTTTAGAACTATATAGACCCATGAAATTAAGATTCAGAAGCAATAAAACAGTAGGAGCAAGTACAGAACAAAAGTAAAAACATAATTAATAGGAATGGGGTATCTGGTAAAGATAAAGCATTTTTGACGAGTACTAGCAGGATACGAAAATCCGTGCTCGTGCTAAGGAAAATCCTCATTGGGTAACTGACGGTTTTGATATGAGTGTAATCAAAATGCTGTTGTTTAACAAACACCCCGTCTTGACACACTCGACAGAGTGCACTTACGAGTCGAAACAAAACTGAGAGAGGTTTTGCTTTGTTTTATACCCGTTCAAAACATCTTGTTAGCAGCATGCTAAGGAAATTGGTTCATTTGCTAAATAGATACAGTATTGCTTTCTCAGTGTTGAATACGTAAGCACAAGAGATGCCTTTTTATTGGCACCCAACAGACATGGTCGAGGAGTCCAGTTCAAAATCACAAAAAGAAATTATAGATAGTTAGAACAATTCCCTGTCCATAAAAACACTGTTTGCAGTCTGTTCGCAATCTTCAAACAGATTTTAATTTGACTAAAACCCGTCTTATATTTGCAGAGATCTAAATGTAAATAGCTCATTGAAATAATCCTTTCTATTAGACAGCACTTATTGCACAAAACACGGAACGCTTCCTCCGAAATGCACCTCATTTTCCTCATCAAAGATGTACAGTGTCATAAAAGTTTTTGTAATAGTTTGGATCACCCAACAACTCTGTAAAAGGAGAGTGACACTCAAAGTGTGTGTGGCTCTGTGTGTGCTGGTGCAGGAGCTGTGCTAACAGAGTAGCGGGCCCCCTATAAATGATTATAAGAAAAATTGTAAAATTGTATTCATACTAATTAGTTTGTTTTCTTATATAGGCTACAGTAATATTCATATTTAAATGCCAGAATGATAAGAGGGAAATATTTTAAATTGATTAATAATCCTTTACAAGTCAGTGTTACCTAGTAGTCAGTGATTATAAAATAAAGTGAACTTGTAAACTGCAGCCAGTTTGTGGCTGTTGACATTATTCTTGTTATTGTCCCAACAGGAGTCTGTCTGTGCTGCGTGGAGAGTGTGTGGCCATCAGCAGGAAGCTGCATGGAGCTTGTATGAACCTAGAGGCCAGAGTGTCACAGGAGAGCTCCCCTAGTGGTGTGGAGATGTCAGCGCTGGAGAGCCAGCTCAAAGACATGCTCAGAGATGCCATGCAGCTACAGGGGCGCTGGAACGCAGAGAAAGTAGAACTTACCTCCAGGTTAGAAAACCATCTCACTATTAATTAACTTGAGTTATAGTACAATTTTTAAAACAGTGGTTTTTTTAGAACTCATAGTAATGAGTCTATTATTTAATTCCATTATCACACACTGGTGGTTGTAAACTACTACTGCTGTAGCCAGAGCTGTCCTAGGGTAGACTAACAGATGTGGTAGCCATTTCACTTCAACAGTCCTCTTGACCACCACTAAAGACACCACCTCAGTTATACCAAGTCATTCAATCATCACATACAGACATGTTGAAATAGCACACCTATGATGTCACTGAAATAAACCTGGTCAATTACAAAAAACACATTCTTCCGTAAGGCTCTGATCAGACCTGTCCATTGTGGATGAGACTGCTGCACAAGAATGAGGCCTTTACAACATGAAAACTGATGTTCTTCATATGCTTTTGTATGTAGCCTTTGATCATCACACGAGTGTCAAGGTTTCAGGGTCGCCATTGTAGCCAGGTAACATGAATACTGTATGTATTACTACGGCTAGTTTGTGATTCAAAATCCAAAGACCTGTGATATTAAAAAGTAATAAGTAATGGGGCAGCAGTGGGGCAGTGGTTAAGGTGTTTGCACTGCAACCGGGGGGTCGCCGGTTCGAATCCCCGCCCGAGCGCATACTGTCGTTGTGTCCCTGGGCAAGACACTTAACCCGAATTACCTATGAATGAATGTGGTTGTGTGTTTGGTGGTGGTCGGAGGGGCCGTTGGCATGGACTGGCAGCCATGCCTCTGTCAGTGGGCCCCAGTGCAGCTGTGGCCACAGAAGTAGCTTACCACCACCGAGTGTAGAGTGAATGAATAATGCAATTGTAAAGCACTTTGGGTGTCTTGAAAAGCGCTTTATTATTATTATTATTATTATTAATAATAATATTAATCAACATTTTAATTTTGTATTAGTTTATATCATTTTACACATTGAGTCATTTTATTTAGTTGAATTATGTTTCATTGGGCCAATTGAGAGGTAAGGCCAGAGGGCCAGAACTAGGACAGCACTAAATAGTAATACACACGCCCCTTCCACACTAAAACACAACAGAAGCTAGGCCCACGCTGTTGCACACAGGAGGCCAAATGCCCCATGCGCCTGTGTCAAATGCTATGGCCTTAATCAGAAATCATGTGATTTCTAAGGGCTTTTATATTGTTAGTGAGCAATTAAAAGGCCCCACCCCCAAATCTTGATAAATACGGGAAGAGTCTGATTGACTTTTTTTATTTGTCTGGATGTTTGTGAAGTTATCTTTTCCCAAGTTTTTATAAATTTCCCTAAGACAACATTTTTTATTCAGTCCATAGATGACGTTTTAATTAAGCCATTAATCGTGAATGTGAAGGAGTGAGAGTAACTCTCTTCCTGACTTTTTGCGGCACACTTTGATCTTGTGTGGAGTCGTGCTTCAAAAGACTTTTTCCCTTGTGTGCCCCAAAGTCTCTCTGTTTCCCCACCTTTCCCCTGTTTTTTTTCTTTACGTCATCCGCATCTGAAATCCTTAGTTTGCCTAATTCATGAAGGATTCTCCTGTGGATCCTCAGACCACTTGGCCCAGCTTTAATTACCCACAATGCACTTCTCCTTCTTCTTCTTTTGGGTTTTTTGGAAGTCGCTTTACCTTAATGATATATTCCTGGCACCTCCTCTGGATGATCCGTCCTTCCAAACGGAATACACTGATGGTGGCGCGCTTTTGGAGGTCATGTGACCACAGACTAAACCTGCCCTGTTTTGTATTGTTATGGACTAATGAATGTTGTGAGGTGCCAAAAGAAGTTTTTTTTTTGTTGATTATTATGTTGATTATGTTTGTACACTAACTGGATAGAAATCTCAAAATACTCTTTCTGTGATAATTGGTATGCCCGAGGGAGGGGCTATAGGGTGTTTAAAGGGGAGGTTTTGCCTCTGTCCTAGTGGCATTGAAAGTGACTGGCTGCCTGTACTGCAGTGAGTGTGAGCTACCAATGTATTTGCTTTTCCTGTTTGTAAATATTTTTTGTGGATTTGTACTGTTCTTGAACTGAACCTGCAACATAAACAAAATCTAATGAAGTTTGGCACAGTGATCGGATTCGGAGCTAGGGTCTATTTAATGGGCATATGCAAATGATAAAGGTTGAATGACGGATGCCTCAGTAGCGCCCCAATGTTTTTGCCCCCTAAGGGACTCTGGATACACGTACTCTGTCAGAGAGCAATGAAACTTGGTACAGTGATTCTACACATTGTGGCCAACATAAAATATGATTATGGCCTCACCCTACAACAAACAGGAAGTCTGCCATATTGGATTGAATTTGGGAAGTCAGGTATATTTGACAGCCTTTAACTTTCACATACTGTGTTAGATTAGGCTCAAATCTGAAAAACCGCATTACCCCTGCCCCTGAGCACATCTGTCCAATATGTCGCCAGTTACCCCAATAACGCCACCTATGGACTGAATGAAGAATGTAGTTTTAGGAAAATTGCTTGGCAAAAGCATTCTTCACAAACAAATAAAAAAGTCAATGACCCTTCCCATATTTGTCAGGGTTTTGGAGTTGGGGCCTAAATTACTCATTATAGTATAAAGAAGTCACACCATCTCTGATTAAGGTGGCCGTCTTTATATGTGCCTGTGTATAAAGTTTGAAAGTGATCCATCAATGCGCTTTTGAGTTATCGCGTTATTGATTACAATCCGTGGAGGCCGACTGCGACATGCTCGTGATTACATAATACTGTATATAATAATGTGTCACAAAGTCAACCATGTCCACTATCAAGCAAGTCATATTTATGCCACCAGTGAAAAAACGGTTTTGGATATAAAAAAAATTCAGGGAAGGTCAGAACTGACAAGAGGAAGACTTGTGTTTCAGATTATTGGAGCTGAGTGAGACAGTGAAACATCTGCAGCATCAGAACAGTGAGAAGGACTGCAGCCTGGACTCCATACAACACAGTCTGGACCGGATGGTAACGAATGGGCTACATTATTAATGAACATGAATTCAGAAAATACATCTGGATTTGAATTGTTTTGATTAGTTTAAATCTATTTCGATTCCAATCCACTTTATTTAAATACTGTAGCACATTTTACAAACAAAACACTTCCAAAGTGCTGCACAAAAACAGAAAAATATTACTA
>JAVQKG010203994.1:0-11030 GCA_036025885.1 Hypseleotris bucephala
CACAATATTTGTCATAAAATCGTGCAGAACTAATTGTATTGTTTTTTTCTATTATGGTTGCATTTTTCCTCAACAGATCCCATACTGGAGAAAAACACAGAAACTAACAATATAGATTTATCATTGTGGTACTTACAAGTTCTGCAGAAAAAGTCTATGTCAATTTTGCATCTTTTCATTTCTTTAGTCTCTCCATACTGTGGAATCCAACAACAAATTGTGTTTTTACATAAGACACATGACCTATTCCAGCAACTATGGTACTTAGATGGGGGACAATAGCCAGGTAGTTGCAGGGCTGACAATGAGACATATAGTGACAGACAACCATTCACTCACACATTCATTTACAAAGGAAAGTTTTTGTTAATTCTTTACTTTTTACTAAATATTTTAAAATTATAGACTCAAAGTTTTACAGTGTACTGCAACTCCACCCCCACCACACAATAACCCTTCCATCGACCCTGCACCTCCATTTACTACAGTGTTTTAATGGTATAATATCCAACATGTATCCGCTATAGAAAAGCCCTCAAGAGAGACATGCATCACTGTCACCTTGACCAGGCTAAGAGGCTAACCCCAGCACAGGGAGCTGACCAGGCTCCTTCCCAATGGACATAAGACTGACCTGAACCTCCACAATACAACAATCCTAACAAATTAGTCTCTATCATTTGGTGTCCTGGTGCAAGAAGGGAATTACACTTCAACACTGAGGCGGATTGGAGCTGGCCTGAAGGGGATAGTGTCAATTATTGCTGAGGTGGTACAGTGAGAGACTTAGACTCACTGGGTAGGGTTTCATCACACAATTACAGCGAATGATTCAGTGAATTTTTTATTTTTTTATTTTTATTCTATCAGTTCTATCTAGCAGTTAGAGATCAAACTTGGGGAAAATAACACAATACAATGGCTTCTATTTGATTTTTTGATTTACATTTTTTATCAAGAGAATGTCAGTCTCACAATAAAACACATTGACAATTCCGTATCCATTTTTAAATACACACCAAAAACTAAGCCTGAATAAACCAATGTTGATACATAACTCATCTTATGTATACATTGTTTTCTGTCTTTTAGCTTTACAAATGAGGGTATTACCAATTTAGGATAATCTAGCCAGAAAGTAGCCACAGTTGCACCACCACCAAATATTTTATTTGACCTTTCTTTCACCAGGAAAGTCCCACTGAGATTTAAGAATCTTTTTTTCAGGGGACTCCTGGCCCCAATGGGGAACCTATTGTACATGTTTTTAGTAGTAGGGGAAACCGGAATGCCCGGAGGAAACCTACGCAGACACGGGGAGAACATGCAAACTCCACACAGAAGGTCCCCGACTGCCCGGTCTGGGAATCAAACCCGGGACCCTCTTGCTGTGAGGCAAGAGTGCTAACCACTGTGCCACCGTACCGCCCAAGATACACCGGGAGTAAGCATGGTTGCCCAGGTTGTCATGCCCAAGGACACAATGGCAGTATAAACCAAGCCTATATTAAAACAGCATTCTTATAGTGGGCAACCTACCACCTAACAACAAATGAGGGCATTACTAATTCATGGCAGACTGATGGAGACTTGGCAGCAATTCCACCACCAAGCACATCAGAACTATGACATTAACGCATGAGCAAGATTGTTGTCATGCCCAAGGACACAATGGCAGCTTTCTGTCTTTGCACAGCATTGCTTACCTGCCTATTAGAAAACACAGTGTAAATTTGCTAACAAAGCTAACACAGCAAATGAGAAGCATTGGTGATAAAACTCTGCAATCAGATCTGACATACTTCCTCCTCTACTGCAGTTTTAATTGTGACTTTGGAGTAAGCAGAGCAGCAAAGTGCCTGTGACATGATTTCTGCTCTGAAAGCCCTTAACAGTCATATAAGTGCCATCACATTTCACTGAGAAGCGAGCTAGTTCAATCAAGCTTCAGCCCTCATTAGTGGCTCTATAGACCGCCCGAACACACACACATCCATTCCACTTAATGAGAGCTTCCTCATCTGTGTCAGCCGGGGCAGCAGTGGCCGAAGAGGGGGGTAAATTTAGCGCCTCACAATTATCTAAAAGGGGTCTGCTGTAGTGTGGAGGAGCTGAGAAAGGTAACGTGGCCACTGGGTAGGTCTAAAAAATATAAGTGTGCGCTTGCTTTCTTGTAATAAGTTGTGCCAAAAATAGGTATTGTTAGCATTTAGATGAAGAATGGAGGTATTCCGAAAATAAAATACACAAAAAAGCAGGAATTGACATCAAATCAAGTCAAAACTTTAGCACAGGCATGTTCGTATCCGGGGTGTCCAAAATATGGCCCTGGGTCCAAATATGGCCCGCAGAGCAATTTTTCTGTTGGCCCAAATAGTCTTTTTCCTACATTTGACATAATTCATTGTGTAACAGACATCTTTCTACTTATTCTGTGTGGCTATAATATAGAGGGAAAACTGCTCAACATATGTGTCCAGAAAACAGATAGAATCGAAGGGACTTTTGGTGGAGGAGGGATTTATGTTTTTACAATGTGGCTCTTTAGGTTTCACAGACTAGACACTCCTGCTCTACATCAACAATTATTACTCCTCCAGTTATCTTGTTAGCCTTTTTTTTTTCAAGACATTGTGTGACTGGATCTAATCTCCCAACAACTATGGGCCATTGGCGGCATGCACTTGGAAATGATTGGAATTACCATATTTGGAATGATGTGACTGAATGACAGGAGTGTTGGATTCATATCTGAGTCACTTGGGCATTAGAAAAATGGGTAAAATGTGGACAACCAATGACTCCCATATAGGCAAACAACCTATTTGAAACAATGCAATGTTAATTAAACCCTTAGAACTATAGCATCTTGTATCAACGTTTGCTTCTTTTGCTCTTGGGATATTATTGCAATCCACTAGTTTGAGGTGACGAAGCACACAGAAACAAGTGAAACAGGAAAATATCCTATATACTGAGGGGATTTACAAGGGGCCAATGGGTCTTAAGTATGATTGAGGCGGTGGATGCTAAAAGGCCAAAAGGCTGCTGGCTATGTCTCAAAAATCTAAGTGCTCATCATCTTTCAAGGATTCGAAGGATTTCTATTTTCTTTTCCTCAAGTCATCTGGGCCCTCCTTTTTATTTATTCTTTAAAAGTCAGGGCTTTTAGGAGATGATTAAAATCAATAGTGTGGTAAAGCACTGCATTCCCAGTGTGGATATTTAACTGAGCAAGAACCGTATTTGGGATTCCGCTCCAGGCCCCTCTGTCAGATCAGTGAAGGTCTATTTAGCCATTCTACTGGGAGACTTTCTTCTATTTCTCTGCCTTTTTCCCCTCTGTCTTCTTTCCCTGGCTGCCATCTTTGTTTTTGTACCACTGATTCTGTGAAAATGATTGGCAGACGACTCCTGGGACAGAAAAAAAAGGAACGCTGGCTTTTTCCTCGCTGGAAGCTCACAAGATCATGACATGTAACACACACTTACACACACAGATACACAGACACACACACAGACACACACACAAAGTGGGCATACACACACACAGACAAACCAGTTTGAAAGGCAAGTCACACAGCACAGTGAAAAAGGATAAAAACATATAGGAACTGACTAGAGATAGGGCCTATGATCCTTGACAACTTAGTATTCAATGGATAAAACTAGCCTTAGTGGACACTGATACCAACATTTACAGTATGATACAATGGAGGTGCACAATGACAAGAGAGAAAGATTATTTCTAAGACTGCATATCCTCCTTGTGTTACTGTGGTTTCTCACCGCTTACCTCAATTTCCTACCATCATACTAAGTCATGCATGTGTTAGGAAATCTATTTGTCTTAATGCCAATTGTCTAGGGTACACCCCGATCAAGGCCCATAGTTGTTGCAGAGGCACCACTTTCTTTTTAAAATTTGTTCATGTGGAAGAAGCTAAAGGGGAATGGCTGGACAAATGATTAGTATAATAAAACCTTGCTATAAATCTCACAATGTAAGATTTGATGTAAAAACATAGCCTTATTTCATTTAGAGGAAGTCCTGATAAACAACACACTCAAAACTAACAACAAATCCCATTGTCTCGACAGAGACAATAAACAGACACATGAGTGCATATAAAGTGAGCAAATAGTACGCTTACTAGCTAACTACTAATTAAACAAATTGTCTAAGTATAGCACCGTATACTGTACAGTATATAGCACTACATATATTTACAATGTTTACACATACTGGCAGCCATGTTGGATTTTTAGAACAATACTTAAAGTTCTCAAGATGGCAATAGAGACATACAGAAAAGTTATAGTGCTGGTTTAAAAACTGCACCATAATATGTAGGCTGATACTCTACTTTTATTACGTGGGGGAGTAAACTATTTTGTTGGCCTTTTTAATGTAATCCAAAAGAACAATTTGGTAGAAAGATTGTTCTTATTCACCACATTTTGCTTTGTCTCCTTCCCATAAATGTCACTATTTCTATTAGCTGTCAAAATAAAATAATTGTACCCCTTTACCACACCACTTTGCACTGAAAACTATTCTCACTTTGACTACACAGGCAGTAAAAGATCCCTGGCTTTCTTCCTGTAGTTTAGGCAGCCTTCAAAATCCTATGAATAACAAATCACATTCTGAAATATGTAATGCTCCCTTATCAGACATCAGTAAAACCCAGTTAAAGAAATACTTCAGCAGTGTCAAAAGGATACTATTGAACAAAGCATTTTGGAAACCGTTTATCACTTGTCAGTTTAAAGCCAGGCGCTGGGGGTGAATAGGGAAAAGTAACTGAAATCATTGTGGAATTTCTAAAGTGAATGGCTGCCAAGACAAAAAAATACATTGGAAGTTCTGTGCCATTTGAATTCTTAATATGGAAATAAGGGTTGGGGTTAAAAATATAATATCACAAATTTATATAGCCAAGATCACAACTTTGATCACATTTTTTTTCTTATTTAGAAGACTATTGCATCCAGTGTCTTCATAAAGTCAGAAATGTTCCTTATAATACGTAATATAATTTATTTTGAACACTAGAGATGTAAAATGTATCTGTAGAAATAGCAGTAAGAATCAGAGCATATATAAATGCACTGTAACATCATAACTTCATATTACAATACAATCTTGTAATGCCATAATGCACACGCCTCAAAGAAATCATTGTCAAATCAAATTGCCGTCATGAAATAGAAAATTTTGTTGAGATAGTACTGGGTGGAATTTGTTGAAAATGGAATAGGCCCATGCCAATATCACAGCATCTCATGAAAAGTAGGTATTTAGCTACAACTAGGTCATAGTATTTTGCATTTTACATTCTATAATTTGCACAAAAGGCAAATATCCTTAAGGTTTTGTGACTAGACACTAGAGCTTACATCTCAAGGGAGAAAACCAGATCAAAATCTCCAAATTGTGTCAGCCTCGATGGTTTAACACTATAAAAAGCCTGTAATGGCGCCACACAATACAACATGAGTGGATCCACTTGATTCGGCGACAATAATTTTCAAGCCTTTGCCGCTGCTGCTGTAATCACAATCCTCCGCGAGAGTCAAGGGCCCTCTGCCAACTGATTGTCTCAAAGCTTGTGATGAGGGAAAAATACAGAACGGGAAATAAAAAAGAAAAAAAAATACTTCAACAGGGACAGAGGGAAATGCTACACTAATCAAGTCCATTCTGTTGAAATTATAGATGAATTAAGCACTTGGATAGAGATTAA
The DNA here is from genome assembly GCA_036025885.1 of Hypseleotris bucephala. Classification (NCBI taxonomy): domain Eukaryota; kingdom Metazoa; phylum Chordata; class Actinopteri; order Gobiiformes; family Eleotridae; genus Hypseleotris; species Hypseleotris bucephala. The sequence continues at coordinate 5,751 of JAVQKG010203994.1, forward strand.
ATATACCCGATATTCAAACTAATGGGGCCACACAGAGAAATGTTGGTGCGTGCGTGAAGTGGTGTATTCCTTGTGTGCATTTCAGATAGTTTTGGGGACTTAAGATGGTATTAGAAGAAGTAGTCGATTTGAAATAACTATGCATTGACTATGTCTGAATAATGGATGCTAAAGCTAAATGTAAAGCGGTAAATTTAAGAAGTCATAATTCCCAGTTATTTGAAACCTATAGTGTTATGACTCATCTACTTTTTGTTGTCAGTAGCTGGATTTGCATAGTGACACTCTAGGTCATAGGTGAGTGTACAACCTGTCAGTGGCTGGTTAGTCACAGGGCTGACACAGAGACATGAACAGACAGGCAATCATTCTCACATTTGTTTGATAGGGCAACCAGTTCTGCCAACACAGCTTGTCGCCCTTGTTATACCGTAGGTTCTCCAAGTACTTTGAATAACCCCAAACAAAAATGGCCCCCAGTGAAGGAATTTAAGAAAAAAAAAAGTTCTATAAAGTTGGTAATCTGACATAATTATTATTTTACTTTAGATCCTCCTAAAGCAAAATCCGATCAGACTTTGTCGGTTGCCAGTTTGACCAATAGAGTAGTCAACTTTAGTCCTTCCCCTGACTTCTACAGACTATAGACACACTTAACGTCATAAAACAGGATCCAATAGCCAATTTTAAACATTTTAATTTTGTATTTTAAACTCTTATTTTAGGAACCGTATGGACTACAGCTTAAGGCCTATAGTAACCAGAAATTGAATTAACAATCCATATTCTGTTAAGTACTGTATTTTTCACAAAGGCAATTGAGGCTTCATTGAACAATTTCAGAAGCGTCTATTTGTCTTGACAGGCCGCGTGCACTGAATAACTTACACAGTGTATTTTTATAGTATCTTTGGGAAGACCGAGTGACAAACATCATTCATTTTTTAAACTTCAACAAAGGTGCAACTTAAGTATTAGGCCTATTTGAAGAACACTATCCTGGGAGATTCACTGTCTTTTAGTTTAAGTCTACATACTTACTGTCTACTGTATGTTCTGGGACATTGAAGAAAGCATTTTCGCCCGGATGTGCCTTACCTTGTTTGCAGAAGCGTTGGAAGTAGGTTTGTGTAAACTGGGATTGTAAAATGAAAGAGAACAGTGCTGACTGCAATGTGTCCTATTTTGGTGCTTCACTATTTATGAACTCCTACAGAGATACGCACAATCAAAATTCAACTTGTGCAAACGCAGGAGATTTCACTGTACGTAAACATAAGTCTGCTACGTATGGAAGGCTAAATCTGGCTTTAAATATAGAAGGTGTAAAGATATCTTTTTTTTTAAGCTGCACTACCTGATTTTGTGACTTTGCAAACCAGGAAGTATGTGAATAAAGGCAGCAGTCTGGAGTTAGCTTTTAATTCTTTGAACCATAAAATAAAAACAGATATGCATAAGCCGTGAAATTTTAAATAAAACACCAGCTCCCTCACAACATTTTCCCTGATAGATTCAAGTTCTGGATAGATAATTGATGCATCTACCAATCACAGTGCTAATGTCTTATGTGATTAGTTGCTTCCCTCATTCTAAAACAAAAGGTCTTATAATACAGTCCTCAGAGGGTCACAAAGTCGTGTGTTTTTTTCTCTGACAGCATCTCTTATGCTGTACAATTGCTGGAATAATGTTTTTTAAAACTTCAAGTCCGCATGCAAAGATATTCTTGGGGCTTTGTGTCCTTACTTTCCTTTCTTAGCGACATCACTGACCATGTTGGTAATAAATGTGTGTGGTGTGAATCCTAACAGCTAACTCCAAATCATTTGCTCAAAATCGATGCACAAATTAGGAATATTGAATGTTGGATGACTTTTTTTTGAGCAGCTGTCCCAGAAATGTAATCTTTTTTCAATTAGTTCTGGTAAGCATCATGTGAGGATCACCATATCAAATAAGCCACATGATACGTGATAGATAATATTAGGTTATGTGATTTTAATGCAATATGAAGACTTTGGGCATTATTTTTATATTCTACCAAAAGTGCTTCCCTCCATTATTCTGAACTACACCAAACTTTTCTCCAAGTTCCCATGCCAACCTTCCTTTAACATCTCAACTTCAGTTCACACAAAAAAGGATTTTATTTGACATGACTTTTTTATAATGCATGGATGGAGGTATAACAAATGCTCTGTTGCCACACTAAACATGGCGAGGAGCGAGCTTGTTCCGTCAGCTTTTCCGCGGATGCAACTGTGCATCGCATTGTCACTAACTGTTTGACTTCAGCCTTTATATCTATCTATTTAACTGTTGGCCTAGTTTCCATACGCTGGTGAGAGAGAGGAAAGTCGCTGGCGACGGAAGAGGTGGCAACAAAAAGTGTAAATTCGCCAAAGGGAAAAATTCCTGGTTTGAATAATGCACAGAAAATGCAAATATTAAGTCTTGTGGTACAATTTGGGTAAACAAGTCATTTTTGGAGAAGTGCAGCAAATGTCAGTAATTCTCAAAGTGGCATTTGATTTCAGGGTAAATAAGCTGTCATTTGACAAGTAATATAGACTGGAAAATGTTAGCAACTATGGGCCTTGGGTGGGATTTAAACACACACAGACAGAAAACTGCAAATTTTTATTATCCATTGGAACAACTTAGAGATATCAATTCTCCAACATTGTGCATGTTTAGACAATTTATGGAAGGCGGGCAGAACCTACAGTAACACAGGGAGTACATGCAGACCAAACTCAAATAGACTGGAAAAAGTTTGTAGGAAAATTAGTTTGAAATGTTTTTATGTTGAAAATCAAAGTCTGCAAACAGGACAAGTGCAACAGGGATCACCAATGTCAATAGCACTCAAACTGGCATTTAATTTCAGTGTAAATAAGCTGTCATTTGAGTGGAGATGGTACAAAAAATAGATAAAACCATAATGCTTATTGCAGAGGTGTATCAGACTACTTCCTGGTTTCTTCTGACTCAAAAGTATCGACAAAAAACAAGGACTGGATGTAATTTATCCCTCTTCATAGATCTAATCTTTGTGGCATTATCAGCTGGCTGCACAGATTAAAAACTACCTCCAGTTCCTTGTATAGATTCTGAAAAGCTCTCCGCGTGACCACTTTCGGAGAGGGCCGTGCATTAATCAAGAGGGTTCGAAGGATCTGGAGTTAATTGAGGGAGGATGAAGAGGATGAAGAGGATTTTAAAGCCATTTTTAAGCTGCAAACGATAATGGCACGTTGTTTTAGTGCCTATAATCTCGAGTAATGAATCAAGAGCATTGTCTTTGTACATGCTTTATGGAGTTTAGTGAGTAAAATATGCACACAATCAAGAAGGCATAAGTAGGATACAAGAAAACTTGACAAAAATATAGTTTATTGAATAATAATAATGCACAGATTTATATAGGAAGAACAGGAACTCAAAGGAGCGCAACAGTGCCCGCCTCCTGGTTTTGGAAGCAAAAATTCCAATAATTTCCCCCATTTTTCAAAAAGCCCAAAACTTCAATGAAGGCCAATCAGATATGGGGTAACTCATAATCATAGCGCAAATATTTTCAAGCACAAAACATATCTGAAAATTGTAAACGGGCAAAGCTTTTAATGTATTTCACTGAGATTGTCTTTAATTGAAAATAATTGTGCAATAATTGTGAGTTAGTCCATATCTGATTTGCCTCGACCGATCTCATTAAATATGGATTTTTGAATGAATGGGATTTTAACTTCTGGAACTAGAGGTGGCGGGCACTGTGGCGCTCTATGTTGGTAGGTAGCTATTTTGTGTGACCACAGCTGTCCTAGGGCACACGGACAGAGAAGCCATACCACCCCTATGCCTCGCCGACCTCAAGCAAACACATACAAATCACACAAGGCAAGGAGCTTTAAGTGTCTTGCTCAAGGATGCAAATGCAGTATAAACTATGGTTCTAACTTCCTACTTTTTCAGTGGCAAATCATTTCTGTGACCTTGCTTAGTGATAAACTAAGGTGCAAGCATAAGCTACCTTGTGGAACTATAAAAAATGCTTTTGAAAATGTGATATTTAGACATGAGGTTTTCTGTTTGGTTTCGAAAATGAAAAATAACTTGTTTGCTAGATACATCTGCTGTTCTTCGAATAAATAAGATCACAGAACTTATTCTATTCATGTCTGCTTTTTAGACACACACTATTTTTATGCTTTCTTTGCTTTATGTCAGCACCGCGCATAGGTTACTGTTTTCATTTGCTTTTTTGAATACGCTCAGAGCAGCTTCTTCTAAAAATTCAAAGGAAAACTTCTTTCTTATCTTATCAAACGATGCTTGAGCACACACAAGGCTACAGCCAGTCTGGTTTCATCTGACTGACTCCAGCCCTTGGAGACCGTCTGCTGGCACACACGCCAACGAGCCGTGCCAAAAACCTCCTCCCGATGTTACCTACTTAATAGGAATATGGCAGCCTATCTACCTGGATTAACATTTAAGAGTAAATGTCAATAAAGCAGACGAAACAAGGCACGAGGTTGAAATGTAGAATGATTGGGGGATTAGTGTCCATTAGAAACAATAGGTGTTTCTGTGACTGTGCCAAAATCTGACAGTATTGCATCAATCAGCAGTTTAACAAAAGCACCAAAACTCGATGAATATATTTCTGGCCAAAAATCTAATCCAGTGAAATAGTCCATGTAGGAATGCACACTGGTGGTGGAAGTTAGTTTTAAAATTAAAAAACATCCAAGTTAGGTGCCAAGTAACCACAAAGTAAGTCCTTCTATCTATCAAGGTGATATTCATTCCCCTCCCATCCCATTTACCCTGCTAAGAATCATAGCCACACTAATGAGCCTCGTCAAACCATTAGCCCTTTAGCCATTAGCTTGTGTAGCCTAATTACGTCTGTACACAGCCACAAACAAACCGCAAAGAATTTATTCCACATTTCTAATTAACACATTTTTCAGTGGTATCCTGACATCCCCTTCCTTGCCCTGGCCTGTAATCTTGAACCGGACTGGATTCTAGGGGGGCTTAGCTTCTCCAGCGAGGGCCGTAGCGTTGCTGGGCTAGGTAACAAAAGGTTGTAAGCGTGTGCACCCCAAGAATTTTGATGTGGAGAGAAAACAAGGAGATAAAAAATGGGAAAGAGCAGAGGCTAGATTCAGTTGGTGACATGTTACTGTACACTGCAAAAAAAAGCCCTTTTCTTTTTCTTTTTTTTTTGGGGGGGGGGGGTGACGTGTGACCTATCCAATTACATTT
>JAVQKG010204027.1:0-16379 GCA_036025885.1 Hypseleotris bucephala
ACAAATACACAATAAGACTTTATGTAATCCCCTCCACCACTTCCACTGTTATGCACACAACTACTGTGAACCAGTGACAATTTACTGTTACAGAATGTACAAAGAGTGAGCTCACATAGGTAGTTGTACAACAATTTATGTAATCACATCATACATTCTGGCACAGACAGCATCTTTTTAAAAGCTCAAAGATCCAATATATATTATAGCTGCTCATATTTGTGCCTTTACTTTATGGTCTGACCCTGAGGATAACGGCCGACACAAATGAATGAGGTATTATTCATTCACTCCAGTCTGGGCAGATGCGGTCAACAGCGGATCTTTGTAAGGATGTCACCCACGATAAGAAATGGTCCAATTATTCAAAGAGGGTCCATTGTCCATTTGATAAGCCAGGGCTATAAATGCTTGTCCTACAGATTTGAATGGAATATGTCTTAATATGAGAGTGACTGCAGCTGCTACGAAAGCAAAGACGGTTAGCCATGATTGGTTGTCTATCAGTACACAAAAGGGTTGGGCAACTAGAATTTAATATAAACTATATTTTAAACTATATCTGATATTTACATGTGTATAATATCATGCTATGTTTTCCTGACTTTCTATGTCTTTGAATAATTTACCCTGAAAGACATTTAACCTGAAAGATTGAAAGTGAAAGTAGTATTAGTATAGTGGTAAAAATGTTTATGTAATTTGAGAGTGTGTAACTGTCCGTACAAGTAACATTATGCTGTTCTTTATTGCTTCATTGAAGTTTTGTTCGAGCTTGTCCATCTGTTCTCTCTGCCTGCCTCAGTGGCCAGCTGCATTACTTTGTGTGTGCGTGTCTGTGTGTCTCTGTCTGTCTGTCTGCCTGTGTGCAAGTGAGCGAGTGGGGGTATATGCATAGTGTGTGCAAGTGCACTGTACAGTATATGGTTATGCATGTTCATGGTTTGCGTAGATACAATACATTGATTTACACTCTTCATATAATATGCTCTTCTCTCCGGTTTTACTGTGTTTTACCTTCCAGGAACTGTTGCTATGTGGATTGCAGTCACTTAGTTGTCAAGCACAGCCGTGTTTTCCCCCTCCTTTCTGTCTCTCCACCTCTCCACAGAGGAAGCTCTTTGGGGCTTTCGTGTAGCAGCTGTTTGGTTCAGGTCTTTTTAGCATCAAACCACCAGTCCCTCCCCCATGTGCTCAGAGGTCCGCCTGGTAGAATTATCCATACTGTCTACATTTCCCTACACAATACAGTTTCAGATGGCAGGGCATGCCTGCCTTTCTCAGCATCTCTTAGCCAAGTGTAAGCGTATGTGTGGACTGAATAGGATTAGCCATTACATGGCTCTACCCCACCCTGAATAAGAGGCCCCCTTTTTTACATATGTCGTGCATACATTTTGACCCTTCATATGCTGCATCTTTGAGTAATCAGTTGTACAGTGTACAGGTGTTTCAGTCTTGTGTGCATGTTTGTGCGTCTGAGTAGAAGCTGAGCACAAGGATAAAGTCTTAATTAAATCAAACAGTGTAAACCTGTCCAATGGCTTTAATCAACTGCCCCAGTGCGTCTTATCTAGCCCTGCCAACGGATGCTTCGCCATCTGCTATGTTGATCAATACACTCACACATTACAGGAGAAATGGATTAGTAGCTTTAAAGACCCTCTCTCCTCTCTGTCTCGTAACATTATATAGAACATTATGTCTAATGTTATAATTCTATGTGCTATACAGTAGGAAATTATCATAAACAAAGTCCATGTTAAATATGGACTTGTCTGTGTAGTCCTATATAAATACATCAGATTCAGAAACTGCTCAACAATTTGACTTTCCTCTGTTCTGCAGGTACTGCACTGTTGTGTGTTTGGCTCCAATCTACACACCCAGCAGAGCCACTACCTCCTGAGTCTGTCAGATCTGTCCAGTGACTATGACCTCATGTTGGGTCAGGTTAAGAGCTGTGAACCCCCACCCTCTCAGGCCACCACTACAGACTTTGGAAATCTACTAACTGTAGCTGAGGGTAAGACCATACTATATTAGTGACATTTATGCCTTGTACCATTGTGCCAGCCTTTGTCATATCCCTTTTACCATGTCTTGGACATGGCTACACTGGTTTAACAGAATATCTCTGTGTGCAGAGTGAATACAAATTGTTTAGTTAAATTATGTGATTTTCATTTTAGCTATACTGTATATATGTTCTCTGACTTACTAAAATATTCTAAAATGTAAAATTGGAGGTAAATTCATTGCACCCTCGCCATTTATAGACTTTCCATTAAATGTCAATGTCTTATTAAATGTATGAAAAGCAAATCAAGCATCAGAGGGAACAGGATTCACATTAGTGCTCATCCTTCTAGAGAAGACCCATTATGGGGTTTAGAAAAAAATTTGATTTTTTTTTTTTTGCTTCTCTTTGCGACCTTGTGATTCCATTAGGGAATATATTTCTCTCTTTCTGTGTCCTCAACTTCTGAAAAGTCTTTTGAGTCCAACTGCGTGGTGCATGTGGCCAATGCTGAAACAATGGGAGACATTTGAAGTGCTGCTTTTATCTGAAAAAATGTACCACACCTTTGCATTTTGGTGCACAGCTGCTGAGTCTTAGTAGAAATAACAAAACACTATCAAAAGGGCAAACCAAAGAGTGCCGGCTTAGTTATATTCATGCCCCTACCTCATATTGATCAAGTCACATCAAAAGGCCAGTGCATCTCTAATGCAGCTTGGCCTGCTTTCTGAAGAGCTTTTTCCACTTTGATGGGGATAATGGTATTGATAGCACTGTCACAATGCAGGAGTGCATCTTCTTGTTTTTTCCACATCACTGCAGAATAAAGCATGGCATGCCGTTCACTTAGGAGTAAAAACGTGTGCATTTACATAAATGCAATTCACTAAGTCCTATTCAGCGTCCTGGTGGTTCTCATTAGCACTCAGCCAGTCTCTGTGCCTGTCCATTCTCAATAGGCTTTTCAAAGTTATCTTTCATGATTAGATGCTACCTACTTAGAGATGCGTTAGTCAAGCCATTGTATAAAATGTAGAATGAACACACAGTACTCATGTCATAAGCAAAATCTAATGCTAAATAATACTACATTATCTACATTAAATGTGGATCAAATCAAATAGATTTCATGCATGATAAATCCTTTAGTAAAGTTCATTTTATGATGACAGCTTACAGTCCCTCACTTTAATTAGCTGCATGTTCAGTACTTCTGCTTTTATTCTATTTTTCTAGAGAAGCGACGGCGGAACATGGAGGTCATTCCTCTTACAGCACGTATGATTATGACACACCTTGTGAACCATTTGGGCCACCATCCTCTGAGCGGTGGCCCTGCTCTTCTCCATAGCCTTGTGAGTGAAAACCACGACAACCCATATGTGGAGTCATCCGAGCTCTCCTCAGAGGTCTTCAAAAGCCCAAACCTGCAGTTGTTTGTCTTTAATGACAGCACACTAGTGTCCTATCTACAGATCCCAGCTGATGATCACAGTGTCGGACAGCCCCCCCATTCTTCCTCCCAAGTGCGGGTTATTGTCCGCGATATCTCGGGCAAATACTCCTGGGACGGTGCAATCCTATACTGCACCAACCACGAAGACTCTGTTGATGTGAGCACTTTCAATACCTCTTTTTCACCAGCAACTATAGTCACACAAAATAAAGATCACCCCAGCCTTTTGGCAAAAGGAACATATAAAATACGACACTCTGTTTCTAACAGTAGTGATGATGTGGAGGTTGACATTCTGGATAAACTATTGGAAGATTTAGGCCACAGCAGCCCAGAATGTCTCCCCCATCCGCAACTAAAGCTCAATCAGCCAGCCCCCTCGCCCTGTGGCATGAATCTTGAACAAGAAGAAGCCATTCTAGAGGCCATTCTTCGACAAACCCAGCAGGAAGAGGACCAGGTGAGGAAGTGGGATGCTGATGTGAGCTTTAGGGCTGCCTGCCAGAGACAGCCCTCCCACCAGGAACCAAAAGCCCCTTTCTACTTCTGTCGTCTGCTTCTCAATGACCTGGGCATGAACTCCTGGGATCGCAGGTACATAAGCGCAATCATAGTGATTTATAGATGACAGATTTCCAATATTTATTTATTTTTTATCATGATTTTTTAATATAGTGGAAAATAAAGGGACCTAAAGCGATGTTTATATACCTTTCCCTATGTACATTTTCACGCTTAAAATTGGGAAAATGTTTTGTTGTCATTTTGAACTGAAAACAGAATTATCAAAAATATACTGACTTCAATGCTGGCTATATTCTTAACAAGTTATTAATTTTGTGTATTGTGCATTGCAGAAAAAGTAGAGTTAAAAGCACACAGGAGAGAATCTTAATCTTTTCTCCACAGGGTAAAAGTGCCCAGCTGTTTCCACTGAAGTCTGGCAGAGCCACATCTTTGCCATGCTTCCCGTAAATTAAAAGCTTACACCTCTTAATGGTGATAGAGAAGCAAGCAAAAAACTACTAGGAGTTTACTAGTTGCACCTGCATCATATTTTCCTTTGTTAGTCTCGCTTTTGGGGCATTTTGGGAAAAAAATTTCCTTTTTTATATTTACTAACTAATAGGAATGTTAGTGTGTTTTTTTATATTAGTAATTTAATAATAAAAATGTTTTGTCAAAAACAGGAAAAGTTTTCATTTACTGAAGAAAAACTCCAAACTTCTAAGGGAATTGAAGAACCTGGATTCAAGACAATGGTAAGTTTTGAACAATTACAATCAAATGTACCGTAGTGCAAGCTTTATTGTTTATACTGTAGTATTTGAAAGCTCTAGAGAAATACTTACACACTGATAAATGTTTTTATATTCATCGCACATCTATGTATTAAGCTAATTATATCGGCGAAACAAGTTTCTGTGATATTATGGAATCACAAGCACATCCGCATATGCAGATTGTAGCCGTTAACAAGATAACTCAATAACGCATTGCCAGAAAACTTTCAAATTTTGCAGACACTTAGATAGAACCGAACTGGACTGATTTTTGTACTTCTATGATGAATATTAATTAATTAATTAATTAAGGCTTCACTTTGTGAATGCAAGAACTCAAAAAGTTTTAACCCCATCTTCTTCAAACTTTCTGGACAGTTTAACTTTGGTACTTCTACAACGAATAATGAGAAATTAAAAGGCCCTGCCCCAAAACAATGAGAAATATGGGAATGGTCTGTTTGACTTTTGTAATTTGTCTGGATGTTTACAAGTGTAAATTTCCCTAAAACGACATTCTTCGTTCAGTCAATAGGTGGCGCAATTGAGGTAGCTGGTATCATATTAGTCAGATATGTCAAGAAAAAATGCAGTGTTTCAGGTTTGAGCCTAATTGGACAAAGTATGTACAAGTTAGAGGCTGTCAAATATACCTGACGTCCCAATTTTAATCCAATATCCAACATCATAACTTAGCTGATTTTTAATCACACAATCTCCGTTAAGATGGCTATAGACGTCATAGCATTTGATGCAGACAGATATACACTTTGCTGTTGTGTACGACAGCATGGGACTAGTTTGTAGTTGTCTTCAAGGCTTTTATTTCAGTCACTATTTGGGTCATTTTAGTTAAAGAAAGTTTCTAGTAGTGGGCAATGTTGTCTCAGAGGGCCTGGCTTCACTTTGGAAAATTAGAAGCAAGGTGCACTTACGGCAATAGCAGACGTAGGACATATATTATATATTATATATTATATTATATATACATAAATATTTGATATTAATTACTGTTATCTGCATTGCTCTTATGCAGTCGTGAAACACACAAGATTGCTGTGTTTTACATTGGTGAAGGTCAAGAGGACAAGTGTTCCATTTTGTCCAACAGTGCTGGCAGTCAGGCCTATGAGGACTTTGTGTCTGGACTTGGATGGGAGGTATACACAGTATATTTGGCACACATGTACATTTTATTAATAAGATGTTTAGATCTATCATTAACAATGCAACAAAATGTTCTTCTGCCGCAGGTGGACCTGGCCACACACTGCGGTTTTATGGGTGGGCTCCAGAGGAATGGCAGCACAGGTCTGACAGCTCCTTACTATGCTACCTCCACCATAGAGGCCATCTTTCATGTCTCAACACGGATGCCATCTGATTCAGATGACTGCCTCACCAAAAAGGTACTGTTTCTGTGTTACATTTAGTTTCATATGATGTACACAGTGTGGTTATTATATAAAACAACGTAGAGAGCAGAGAATGGTTGTTTTTTGCATGCAGTAAAATGGCTACATGTTCCCGAGCCTTGTGTTGCTGTAGCCTTCAGTTGTGTGTTAAGCTGTGATCAGTAGGTGTGACTCTGAAGTGCGGGCAATAATTAGTGACCCTGGCCGGGCAGGCCTGAGGAATAGAGAGTTGCAGGCGCGTGAGCAAAGAGAGGCCATGTGCTGCTGTGGTAATGACTATGATTCTGCTAGCCCCTGCCCCCCTCCCTCAGTGCTGTGACCAGGGCCTGGATTCAGCCATTAGCTTTCCCTGCTAGGGCAGGCGCCGTCCGGATGCCGGCAGGATCCTTTTATCCAATTCCTGCTGCCGCCACAGGAACGATCGATTGAGTTCTGCAGTGGGATTCTGAACTGTGGTGCACCAGTAACAGTTAGCACAAAGAAATGAGCCGCAAGGCCCCTGCCACTGCTGCCAATCTTCTCATAACAGTACCCTGCTGCGAAGGGAAATTCAGGCTATACTCCTCAGATCCTCCCCAACCATGTCCTCTGTAGTCCACCTCCTGTCCAAGTTACTTTTTTCACTTTATATAATTAATGATATAAATGCCCTGTTAAGTTACAATTTTGGATGAACTGGTAGTAATAAGGATTTTTACTTATATTGCCCAAGTTAGGTGCAAAATTAAGGCAGATTTGGCCAGGCTGCATCAACAGATGTGTTTATGAACTTCATAAACGGCTACAGAAGAAAAGAAGTATGAAGAACTTATACTTAGTGTATCTAAGTAAAAAATACCACTTTTAGTTCAGCAATGACCTGTCATTCACCTGTGGAGGCCTGAAGTTGGTTGAACAGGCGGTTTGTAGACTGGGAAGGAGGTTGAAAAGAAAATAACATGAATTCCTCAATCCAATTGTGTTTTTCCGGCATAAGAGGCTACATGAGAAGCAGCTGATTTTAGTGGTGTGGTTACTGGTTGGGGACAGGACATACAGACCTATTTTTTTGTATATGAAGAATTACTAGTGAGTCTTTGCTCATATAGTTGCCACAAGGCCTGAATACGTCGTGGTTGGTCCTTTCTTATTTATGCAGCTATTTGTCATAGTTATTTTGGCCTGTCGTATGTACAGTTGAGATCAAAATTATTAGCCCCCTCCAAAGTTCTGTTAAACAGAGTAAATATTTTTTTACCACAGCTTTCCAAAACATCAAAATTTTATTTTGGATCCTTACATTATTTTACTTTTAACACAAAAATAAAGTTAGTTCACAAAATCCTTTAACAGCACTTGGGGATTTTTTTGAAAAAAATTTCATAGGGGGGCTAATAATCTTTATCTCAACTGTATGTATTTAAAATCTATTGACAGTGTTTTTTTTTTTATATTTGACATAAATCTTTTTTTTAAAAAACAACCCTCAGGCATTTTGGTGTCAATGTACTGGTGCAGAAGAATGGCTAGTGCATCAGCATCTTTATTTAAGCCTGTGATTCACCCCATCCAAATGCAAATATTTTAGCCCAAATTAATACCCCAGTGTGGATTGTTTCTAGCAAATGCATATTCAACATTTTCTCTCAAATTGCCCTAGTGACTGACCTGGATAGAAACTGCTGATCTTTGGACAGACAACCTGCACTGTTGTGCATTGGTAATCAACATGCAGGGGGTTTGTTTAAGATTAATGTATTACCATAATTAAGGGGTTATAATAGAATGGACTAATTACATTTTTGGTGGCAAGGGCATGTTTTCTAATGGCTCATTAAGGCTCGGTACACTGGCAGATGTTTTCGTCGGAGTAGACACTCGCCTGTCATTGTAAAGAATACCCTAGAAAAGCTTATTCTGTCACTAGCTTATTTGTTTGGCATATATGCACTTAATCGAAAATATAATGTAGTTGTTTCCATTTATTTACTTGGGAAAGGAAAAAACTGCTTTTACCAGTTTCCTGCTATTTAAGTGTATTTTGTTTTGACCAGTCTCATTTGTGTCTGTGAAAAGTGTGGAAGTGGGAAGCAATTTAAACTCTGATGGGGAAGGTTAATTGGATTTGAATGATTTGTTTTTTTAAATGACCAATCTTGTGCATTTTGTGTCTGCAATTTGTATGTGTAATAAAAATCTATAAAAAGAGCTAAACTTGTGCCAAAGCTCTTATTTAAATCATTGTTTTCTCTCATGTTGATTTAGCTTTGAAACCGTCATGTTGCTTTTGCACCTGCAGTAAGGAAGTGTTATCGTAGGGATATTGCATTGTATAACCAACAGCTGAATAAAATATAGTACACATAAGATGCTTTTACACATTTAAACATAGATCTAATCTTATACCGCTGTGAAGTTTGCCTCTCAGGTACTGATTTTATAAACCTTTTGTCTTGCCCTAATCGCCATAAATATGTGTTCTTATTATCATCGCCATAGAGATGAAAATTACCTGTTTTGCCAGACTCTTGATTAGGCTGATTTTGTTTGTTTGGCAGTTGCGTCACCTGGGAAATGACGAGGTGCACATAGTGTGGTCGGAGCACACCAGGGACTACCGCCGCGGCATCATCCCAACTGACTTTGGAGATGTGCTGATTATCATCTATCCAATGAAGAACCACATGTATTTTATTCAGATTATGAAAAAGCCTCAGGTAAATAACTCCTACTAAATGGTAAAGCTTACAGATACTGTATTTAAAAAGGTTCTTCCGGCTTGTAGGTTTTTTTGTTGTCGTTTTTATTTGAAACTAGTCTCCACTTCTCTAGCTAACAGCTATGCCCCTTACTGTGGGTATGTGCTCTCAGAGACTGTGCCTTTACTTTCTGGAGTTGCTTTCATCTTGTCAGGTCATAGTACTGCTCTCCTGTTCACTGATAATGTCACAAAACAGTATGTTCAGACACAGCGTGTTTGTGCTTACTTTATCCTTGGAGTAATTCAATTTTCAATTATTTTTTTAAGTGCAATAATAAATAAAACCAGAAAGTAAGATATTTTTCTCTTTTTTTTAATTCTAAGTAAAGTTAATTATATATTCTTGATAATGTAGTAATTAGTCATAAGTTAAAGACATTGTGACATTTTTGACATTGACATTCACATCAACTTCCAGGTCACTGGCCATTAAGCCTGAATGATTAAGGGCCTCTTTCCAATATGCACCTACCACAATTATACACTGCCGCTAAAATGCATATTGCCCCTTTGTATTTGTTCAGTTGCTCAATACGAAGGCATTGTTCTGTATTGATTGTCATTTTAATTTCTTTCACCTAACATTGATTTGCATCAGATATATGTGGTTGTCATGCAAAGTTGGGCAAAATCCAATTTTAACTTGAACCCCTGCCCTAAACAGATGGACAAACGGTTAAGTCTGAGGGGGAAAAAAGCAAAAGCTTTTTTAATCACGCCTTGAAACATTCATGAATGGACGCTGCTAAAATTTGTGTGTTCTAAATACTTTGATGTTAAATGATGCAGTCATTATTCTAACTATGCTTGGACTAGAGGTTACACTGTGACTCAAAACAAATGAAAAGTATGTTTCTATAACTTTTTTACTTTCCTCTCGCAGGTTCCTTTCTTTGGCCCTCTGTTTGATGGCGCCATCATTACTGGGACCCAGCTGCCAAGCTTAGTGCGCGCCACATGCATCAATGCCAGCAGAGCTGTCAAGTCTCGACTGACGCTCTACCAGAGCTTGTATCCTTGTCTTTCTACTTATGTCTTCATTTGTCTTTCAATTCCCCATTGCCAGATTCTGTACAGTTCAGTAAACTTTATGTTAATGTCCTGTACTTTTTCAATATTATCCAACAGACTCAGGAGGGTACTAAATGATTTTTATGTTTTTGCTCATTTCTGTCCAGTTTTCACTTTAAAGTCTGTTTTATTTGTAACATTTATAGGCTTGTGGTGACAGCACTTAACACATTTACCAAATATTATTTTAATTTTATCTTGTAAAAGAAAGGCCTGAATATTTGCAACATCAGCAAATCCATAGAAGTTCACCCAAACACACCCGACACACTCGAGTCAGAGGCCCACCCCTCCATCCAACAGTGTGCCGTTGAGAGGCTGACTCCAGCTGTAGTTGTCAGTTGGTTTAAAGGGAGTGTAATCACCAATGGAGATGAATTAGCATGTGAATGCCAGCAGCAGAGAGTTGGGGGTTAGATGAGGGGGGCAGAGTCAGGATGGCCCCTGGAGGGGGAAACCTGATCTCCCCAACGCTCAACTCCTTTTCGGACAGCATGTACAGCACCGCCTCACCACAACGCTGCCCCTCTGACGGTTGCTATAGAAACATCCCCCAAGACAATTTCAATTGTCAGAAAGTGTAATATGTACAGTAGTCTGATGCAAAAGCTATATTAATTTGGGTGCAACTCTTCTTATAGTTATATACAGCTAAAGTACTCATGTATATATGTGCATTATTTAGTTGTGTGCGAGTATGTGGATGCATGTGTGTTGTGTGTTATAAAATGCATCACATCCAATGCGCTCCCCACACAGATCCCAGACCTTGTCTTTGTGTCCCCCGGGGCATCCTGAGTGACAGATGTCTGTTACCCAAAGCCAAGTGAATCAGCCCAGTGTGCCATGGGGGGCAGGCTGCCTGTGTGAGCCTCCGGGTGTGAGATGAGGACACAACAGTACTGTGGCTGCACATGGTTACTAAGCTTTACCTGGCATTCCTTCGCAGAGGGGCAGACCTCACAGAGGCATCATCTATCAGTAGAGATAAGCGCTTCCTCTGGAGCTCTGGCACTGATAGGCTTCCAGGCCTCATCCACTCCAAAAGAGGAGATTAGGTGCCAAGTAGAGCATGCTGCCGGCGCAAGTATTTGTATGATTGTAGTTTGTCTGTTGGACCTAATATGCACTTTATTAACAACGCCAGGAGGTTATGTGATTGGGTCCGTTGGTGTGCGTGTTTGTTTGTTAGCATGAATACGCTAAAACTGCTGCACAAATTTGGATGAAACATTCAGGGAAGGTCAGTACTAACACAAGGAAGAAGTGATTACATTAGGATACATCTACAATGAATATCAATTGAGTAATTAATATTAATTAAGCTTAAACTTGAGAATGCAATAACTCCAAACATTTTTGCCAGATCTTTTTCAAACTTTCTAGGCAGTTACATATAATTAAGCATGTAGTGGTACTTCTATCATAAATAATAATTAATTAGCTAATAATTATTTGGAACACATTAATTGAGCCATTAATCCTAGTGAACATTAAGCAAATCTCATTCATTTTGGCACAGTGATCCGGGCTAGTGTATATTTAATGGGGATATGCAAATTATCTCTATGGGACTTTAGATACACTTACTTTGTCAGAGAGCAATGAAACGTGGTACAGTGATTCTCCACATCGTGCCAAACATAAAATATTATTATGGCACCACCCTGCGACAAACAGGAAGTCGACCATATTGGATTGAAATTGGGAAGTCAGGTATATTTGACAGCCTCTAACTTGCACATACTTTGATCAAATTGACTCAAACCTGAAACGCTGCATCAGATTAATATGATGCGGAAAGCATCCTTCACAAACATCCACACAAACTAAATAAAAACCCTTAGAAATTAAAAATAACGGTTAGTGCCAAAACATTGCATAGGGGAGAGTTAGAGTTTAAATGTTTTGAATGTATCCAATGTATCCAATTCTGTGTAGCTAGAATTTGAACAAATCTTTTTCCCTGAGTGGAACAATGACTGAATGAATGAAATGTCATTTATTTAAGATAGAGTACTTCTTTGTGATATACCAAAAAGGAAAATCCTCATCCTTAGTTTACCCCTTTACAATGCTTTAACAATCCACAGCCCGCTCCTTGCTTGTGAGAAACCACTCTCCAAGGTAATTAGTTGAATATTTCTTCAAAGAGAAGCTATATGACCCCTGTGTGTCCAGATAAAAGGCCAGTATGGAGCTGTGGCCTCCTCTCTCACTCTGTCACAAGGCTCAAGAGGACTCCAGCAGTCTGCAGCCAGGCTCACGGGATCTCTTAGACTAATAGGATTTGATATTGAAAAATGACCACCAGCATCGGCAAGGATGCTGTAAAATACAGAACTACTCATTGAGTCTTTCCAATTACCACCAGACTTTACTCAGTGTAAACTGGGAATATTTTTTCATATTTATCTTTGAAGCTATGTGTTTGCTTTCAGTTTTTAATTCAGTTATCAAGTTTTTGAGCAGTCCAAAATTGTGTCAGTTTCTGTGACTGGCCATCATGTAACAAGCTTCTCTTGCAGGCCTTTTATAATCTAACATCTATTATTTATATGCCTGATGGAAATTGCAGCTGGTCCGGCTTTGTGTGCTCTAAGTGTATTTTGTGCCCACTACTTTGTGTTGTGAACGCTCATGACCACAAAATGTGCAGTCTGAAGCAATTTAGGCATTTATTATACCAATATTGTTTATTTGCCCTAAGCATTGTGTATTAGTCATCGGCCTGTTGGTCATTGCAGACTGTTGCCATAGACTTTATCATGAAGATTTTGTCTGTATTCAGTTGCTCTTAGCACTGCATCTCTCTTTGTGATGGACTATTGTTAAGAATAGTACTGTCTGTGTGTATGTACAGTGGTGTGCAAAAGTGTATGCCCCCTTTCTGTTTTCTTATTCTTTTGCATGTTTGTCCCACTAAAATGTTTCAAATCACCAAAAAAGTGTAAATATTAAACAAAGACAATATAAGTAATCACAAAATGCAGTTTTTAAATGAAGGTCTTTGTTATTGAGTGTCAGTGTGCCCCAGGGCAGCTGTGGCTACTAAGTAGCTTACCACCAAGTAGCTTACCACCACCAGTGTGACTGTGGAGTGAAAAAATAATGGACTTAAAATTGTAAGCGCTTTGAGAACGCCTTGGGCATTGTAAAGCGCAATATAAATGCAATCCATTATGATTATTATTATTATTAGAGGAAAAGAAGCTCAAACCCACAGTACCTGTGTAAAAAAGTAATTGCCTGTTAAAACATGAATTAACTGTGGTTTATCACATCTTTGTAAAGCTGAGTTTCCTTGGCCAAACCCATGCCTGATTACTGCCACCCACACCTATTCTCATTTAAGAAGTCACTTAAATAGCACCTGCCTGACAAGGAGAAGTAGACCAAAAGATCCTCCAAAGCTATACATCATGACGTGATCCAAAGAAATTCAGTAACAAATGAGAAATAAAGTAATTGAGATCTATCAGTCTGGAAAGGTTATAAAGCCATTTTAGAAGTTTTGGGACTCTAGCAAACCACAGTGAGAGCCATTATTCACAAATGGTGAATACATGGAACAGTGGTAAGCATTCCCAGGAGTCGCCGGCCAACCAAAATTACCCAAAGAGCGCAGCGACACCTCATCCGAGAGATCACAAAAGACCTCACAACAACATCCAAAGAACTGCAGAGTTCTTTGGCCTCACTGGCCTCAGTTAAGGTCAGTGTTCATGACTCTACAATAAGAAAGAGACTGGGTAAAAATGGTCTCCATGGCAGAGTTCCAAGACGAAAACCTCTACTGAGTACAAAGAATATATATGGCTTGAGTCAGTTTTGCCAGAAAACATCTTGATCATCCCCAAGACTTTTGGGTGAATATTCTGTGGACTGACGAGAAGGTACAAGTCCCATTACATCTGGCGTAAAAATAACACAGCATTTCAGAATCATACCAACAATAAAATATAGTGGTGGTGGTCAACAATTTATTACTTTTTTACACAGGGTTTGGTACGTTTGGGCTTCTTTTTCTGTTAAAAATCAAGACCTTCATTTAAAAACTGCATTTTGTGATTACTTATATTGTCTTTGTCTAATATTTACAATTGTTTGGTGACCTGAAACATTTTAGTGGGACAAACATGCAAAAGAATAAGAAATCAGGCCATACACTTTTTTCACACCACTGTATGTTGGTGGCAGCAAGTTTTTAATAGGTGGGACAGTGTAGGATTGACCCTGATTTATAGACATTGCCTCCCTACTGGTCAAAATCAATGTCTTTTGCACGCTGTCCTTAGTCCCTTACCTCTAGTTTGACACACACACAAATACAGACACACAGACCCATCTACAGGCAGCGATCAATAACCATAATCTGTTTCTGCCCATCACCAGTCATGCGAGCCAGGCTTTTAGGTGCTGTGTGAACGTGTGTTTGTGTCTATGTGCAGATGAAGAAAAGGGAAGCTTGATCCTTTCAGTGAAACCCAGAAAGCCCACTGTAGTGTGTGGTGTCCCAAGCATCAGCAGCTCAAGAAAGTACATTATTACATTAGATATATAGTGAAAACACAATAGGTATGATTTCCCATTATGACACCCCAACCACCAGCAAAATAATTACAGTTAGTGCATTGACAATGACACATTCTCACACCCCTCCTGAGCAAGTTCGTCTTTATTTCACTGTGCCAGCCGTGTCCAGCCTTACTGGACAAACACTGTAAGATTCCTTACCTAGCAGAGATGAAAGTGTTTGTATGCATGATTGGGTGTCATGAATAGGATCTGCCATGTTAGTGTTGTCTCACATGAATTATTTAGCATCGTTGATAGGTCTAATTTGCCAGCTGTTGTGCCATGACTGTCAGCAGTCTAATGGATAATACTCAGCAGTCTATGTCACTGTGGAACACGGTGCTTGACTGGGCACAGTGAGACGCCAGGGTTGTCATTATAATCTCAGCTCCTACCATGGTCAGAGCCTCGGGCTGCTAGCCATAACTAGCCAACTTCCTGCTTATGAAAAGTATTTTGAATGTAGTCGAAGGCAAACCATTTTTTTTTCAGTGTCATAACATCCTCTTAGAATTATAAGGTTTTATCTACATTCTGACTATTCTTGAGTTAAATAGAACTTTATATTTTTTACAAATAAAAAGCTCTGAAATGAGTAAAACTCAACTAAACGCTTGTTATCATAAAGACGAGGTATCCAAATCTAAATTTCACCAAAACTGTCAAAGAGACATAATTCTAAGGGGATGATTATAACTGCTACATTCTGTTCTAACTGGCTGTTAGTTGTGTACTGTGAACTTGTGTGGTAAGCCTTTTTCTGAACATGTTTGTCTTGGACTTGGCTTGGCTGGTTTGTCCAGAGGTTATCATTGGTTTTGGTTGACGAGTTGAGTGTATACACAGTATTTGGAGGGCTAAAGGGAAAGGAACCCCTCTGAATGTTTTAACCTAATCCCATTATCAGTGTAGCGCACTGCCTCCTTCTATCCCCCTCCTTATCCCCTCTCCCTCCCACCCGGCTCTCCAGCTGACCAGCTGTTCCTGCCGGGACTCACAACAATGTCCGATGTGTTCAGATCACTGAGTACCCCCCTTTAAAACACATACACAAGTTCGCTGAGCACAGTTCATGTACAAGCAAAGCAATTGCTGCAGCCATAGCTGGAACCAGTGAAGGCCTAGTGGGAGGAGGGTGTTAGTTAGGGAAGCAGGGTAGATTTGGGGGTGTGGACTGGCAAGCACAGGCTTGTCAGACCAAGAGCCCTGACTCAGAAACCAGTTCAGCTCGCATGGCATATGGCGTCTAGCTTCATACAACATGCAAAAGTATTCCCCCCTCCTCTCCATTCACCCCAGTCCCTTTCTCCCTCCCCTGCTGCTAATGTAGAATGACTCATAGCATTACTCATTTTTTAACCCCCACCCCCCACCCCAACACACACACAAGTTCCTCCTCCTCTTGCCACCCATTCTGCAACAAAAGGCTTTGGCTATATGGCACTGACACCCTTAAAGCCCTGGGGACTCAGCTCAGCCTCGCCTGTACTCTGTGCTCGGAGCTTTAGGGGCCACCCCTTCCGCCCTTTTTTAAACACAGGTAGAGCAGGCGTGGAACCAGACGGCCAACAGCAGGGGCCCAGTCCCCGCCTGCACTACCGTACACACAGTGCTGGTGTCAAACTGTTGTGCCTGTTTGCTTGTTGTGCACACAAATGGCTGATTTCTTGTCATTTTAAATGACAAAAATTGAAACTAACTAGCAATATGCAATTATGTAATACAACTTTTATTATTATTTTATATACATTTGTTAATTTTAGACAGATGTCAAATTAATAATTTGACATCTGTCTATTTGTAATAAATTAAA
>JAVQKG010204053.1:0-24780 GCA_036025885.1 Hypseleotris bucephala
GCATGCTAATTGACAAGGGTTGCCTATAGAAATTTGATTACAATATGTTTGCATTATAGGTTTTTCAAAGGTCACTCTTCGGCCATGGCTTTAAAAACATTTTGTTTTTAGTAAGCAGACTTTCTCTGCTATAAGTCCTTATAGCAATGAGGTGTCTTCACAGTCATTATTTCTCTGTCCATGACCTCAAGCCACTGACCTCAAAAGTTACAGTGTCAAAAAATCTGAATTTTTTATTTATTTTTTTGCCATTGTCCCTTAAATAAACTTTTGGCCTGCTCATGGCTTCCCTGTGAGCTGGACTGTTGGCCATAGAAGATGGCCATTATTGGATTGTTATTCCTACAGTGCTATTGCTAAATTAAGTTATACGTATATCTGTATGTATACTATATTAGTGTATGTATTCTAAAGGGTAATAGTAGTTATAGCTAATGCATTATGAGTGCCTGGCTAGTGTAAAAAATGTGTATTGTGGACAGTAATTAGCATCACTCTCACCGGGGAGGCACTATGTGTGGAGCGCCTATTAAACACATTGCAGGGACAAACAGTGAAGCCACAGCCCTGTTCTGCTGACTCGCATGCCTCCCCTGTGCAACACACCAACACAAACACTCCTAAATCACCTTGGCCTGCCAACTCAAGTACCTTATAGAGCGGCCATATACAGTAAGAAACACAGCTAGTTTATTTAAACATGTCAGGAGTGTCTCGTAATGGTGAACTGAGGGGTCAGTGGAAAACTACATTACTTTTTAAATGGAAGGTTAGTCTATGAAATAGACACAAAAAGGTGGGTTGGCTCACAAGATAAGGTGCACTACTATGACACTTGCCGCGGCGCCCTGGATGGGTGGTGCGGGGGTGTAAAATTATGCCGCGTTAGCTGGCGTACAGTGTTTGTGCTAATGAAGCGCTCTGTCCACATAGGCTGATAACTTGCTGATGACTCGATACTTCTGCCAGTAGTACAGGACGCAGTTGGAATACCGAGGCAGGTGTAAACTCTGCATTATCAGTTCATAGAGTTTGGATTTTAATTATTGCTCTCAAAAATTTACTTTTGAGTATTAAGTTTTCTTCTTTTGGGGTTTTCCTTTTTCCACTCGTGCTGTGATTTGGGTATAAGGTGTCCCCTTGTTCCTGGATTTACTTTTCTTTATGATATTGAACTAGAAACCCTTATTAAGCAGCTTTTACACATCTCTCAACAGTAAAGATATTGGATCCAGACCTGGACTTGAATAATAGTTTCACATAATTATGTATATCTCAGTTAGAATTATGCAACTGTGTTGCATAATGCAGCTGCAACACCCTGTTAATAAAGAAATTACTCACCCACTCTGTCATTTGTGTAATATCCACTTGTTAATTATAAGTATTCCCCTTTAAGCCAAACGGTTTAATGAACAGATCAAAACGAGGGAGATCATTTTAACTTTGATAAAGAGAATACAGTTATGTGGGTTGGGGTTTCAGTTTCTGTAGAAAGAAGATCGTCTATGTAATTCTGTTTACCTCCAGTTGTTCAACCTTTCAAGTGTTCTTTACCCGACTTGTTTGTTGCGTACCTTCTTGTCATTGCAATAAAGAGCTGATGTACTGGTTTAGCCTGACCTTAAAGACGCAGCATTTTGTCATTTAGAGGTACTCACAGGGGCATACACAGTCCCTCCTGTCTCTATCTGGGACAGGGAGCGGTAATTAGTTAGTGCCCCCAGGACTCTGACAGGATCTTTTTGACAAGAGGAAAGGGCAGGGTGACATTTTTGGTCAGCACTGTGCTGCAGTCACTGTATTGCATACTTCACAAAATTAATAAAGGGGTTGAGAGTTCAATTCCCTAAACCTGCTTTATGCTGATAACACACAACCTTTTTAGACAACAGTTTGCACATGGGTGGCATACAGTCATATGGCCTTTGTGATTGCCATGGTGGTGTCAGGGGTGTTTTAACTAGAATTTAGATTCTGTAGGGCCAGTTGAATGACTCCTAGCCCTAGTTATAAATGATAAATTATACTTTTGAACAAATATTATGAAATCTAGATTTTAGTGACTATAACATAAAGCGTGAGCAGCATCCAAGTTGTTGCCTAAGGCTTGTTTGTTGGGGAATAAAAGAGTAAGAAAAAGAAAGTAACTTAGACACATTCTGGTATAGAAGGAGACAGATGGAAAACCTATAAAAAGAGAAAGCTGTAGGCCTCCTTTTATTAATTGTTTTGTTTTTTCAGCAAATAAACACAATCTTAATGACTGTCATTAGGTGGAATTTCTCTAACATTTGTGTCTTGACTCCTGCCCTCTGAGCCAACAGAGCATTAGCCACACTAAAGCACAGTGCACACCTTATTGCTGGAGCCATAATGGCTGCCCTGACACTGCTCTGGCTGGACCATGATGGCTGTCACTTTAGATTTATGCATCTAACAACTTTGACGGATGGGCCAAGATCATAACTAACTGGCTGGCCACTTGCTCCCAAATCCCATGACCTCATCATTGCCAGGCTGACAGGGTGTGCTCTCTCCATCATGCCCAGTCAATTATAAAACCAGCCTGGCACTGCCAACATGGGATACACTTTATACTATACAATTCTATTTCGTGTCTGAGTGATAGACCGAATTGTCTGTGTATTTTTATTAAATCGTTAGACTTCCAGAAAAACAAATCACAGCACTACCTACTTAATATAGCTCTGGTGAATAAATGTTAATATAAGGTGAATGAATCATTCTGTTTATTAAAGTTAAACTATTTTGTATCGAATCATTTAAATTGTGAATCTAATAAAGTGTCTATTCAGTTTGAAGCAACTCACTTGTAGTTGCAGGACAATGCCCCAGGACTAAAGTTGCATTACTTTGATAATATAAATTTGTATTGACAATTATTTCATACAGGATATGAATAAGGCTTGTGACAACTCTCCATCCTTATACATTGTAAATCTTAGTTCATTTGATGTGTCCATTCATCAGATTTCTCTGACTCTATCATCACACCATAGTCCCGTACAACCAGTGACCTTGTCAGTGACAGCTCTCTCAGCGCTGGAGGGTTGTACCTGCCCCCACTACAGCAGCCATGCTGCCATTTGACCTCTGACTCCCATTTAGAATTTATTTTCACGTCCCCTGTTACAAAGCCTCATTGCATTTACAGACTTTTTTTCCCTCTTAATCTTTTGCCCAGTTCTCACACTTCCACCTCTTTGTCGCCTCCACACTCCAGCAGCAGCCGATGTGTGCATCATCCATTGTCAGGCCCAGGCATCACATTGCATGGCAGGTTGGCAGGCTGACCTTGTGCTGCACTTCCACTGAATATGCACTGCATCGAGCTAATCCATGCTAGCGTGCCTCACAGTGGAAACATCTGCTATTTTAATTACCAAAATGATGTATTTTAATCCCGCTAACCCAATCCGACTGTACGACCAGAGATGATTAATGGGCGCCCGTTGTAAATATGTTCAGCGGTCTGTGTATATTTCACAACCCAAAGTTTACATGGATTCTCAGTTGAGGATTGTGTGGGATTGAACTGCACAGAGCAAGGGAACAGAAAGGCAAAAGACATCCTTAAATCTACTTTTGGTGTTTTACTGGTTACTGTGATCTCAGTTCACACACAGACAGCAGACTCTTATATCGGAAGCACACCAGTGTATATGACAGGCTCGGATGTGGAGATTTAAAGCCGTGCTGCTTGTGGTGCATCCCAGGAAATGCGCTCGAATTACTTGAAGTGAACCCAAGGAGACGTAAACGCAGTGAAAAGCAGATGGTCACATGCTCAGAGCTGCTCCAGTGGCTGTACAAGCCATAATTTGCATACACTTCCTGTAAGTATGTGAATATAATAGAAAATGTGGTAGTTTAGAGCAGTGGTTCCCAGTGGTCTTTTGTACACCCTGTTTTTTTTTTTGTTGTTATTTTTTTTGTCTCCCGTAATACATGATGATGGTTCTTCAAAAAGAGGTCATGTAAATTGAATGTCTGTCTCTGTAACTACTGATATTTCAAAGATTTAAATAATGTTCTTGCCATTAAAATATAAATAAAGTAAAATGTTGTGAAATTCTTGTGAGTTTTACCATTTCATGTACCCCCTGCGATGTGCTCGGATGCCATAGGGGGTCCCTGTACTCGTGGTTAAGTGGTTTGAGAAGTTATTTATCGTCTTACCGGGACTCGGTAGTAATCCATGCAAAACCGCACACCCTACTGTATTCTAAGCAGTCATTATGCATGTGTCTCAAATTGAGCTTTGCACATGCATAAAAGATAAACTTTACCAAAGCCATTCAGAAAGCAATACCTATTCGTATGTATAAAATATCTGTGGGGAGAGAAGCTTATAAAGACACATTTGGAGGCAGGGATAGGCATGCAGTATCATTTCACTTATCGCATCTTTTGAAAGTCCTATATTCTTTGGTTTGTCCGTTTTGATTGTGAAATTGCGGTGAAAGGCCTATTTTTTTCTGCCCAGACGCCATTTTGGCTCCAGTAGTGGTGTGTGTTTTTCATCCAAAGGGCTGTGTGACAGAGTGTAATCAAATCTTGGGCCTACAATGAGGGACAGCAGACATCTTCCTCGGTTGGCCACAGGAGATTTGTAGGCTCATCATGTTCAGTTTGAGACTCTCTATCCCTACGACATACGCAAGGGCAGGAAAATTGGATGTGGATACACTTAGCTTTGTAATTTGCTTGTTGAATTCAGAATAGGGCTTCACAGTTAATTGTAATTAAAACGAAGTCACAATTGTGATGGTCTCAATTAGCAAATCGCAAAGGCTACAATTTTATATACAATATGACATCCTCTGCACTAAACAGTATATGTTTTTTAAAAACCTGCTTACCTATAGGTTTAACCTCTACAAACCTCTACAAAGTTTTGAAAGGTAAATGAATTTTTTGACAAGTTAAGTTTAACAATTAATATTTTGGTCCTATTTGAAGGGTTAATGCTTCCAGACCAGTTTAAAATGTTAAAATAATAATAATGATATTAAAATAATAATAATTACAATTGTAATATTTGGCATAAAAATTGCAATGTTTTTTAAAGACATGCAGTCCTTATTCAGACCATTCTGGAACATTATTAAATTATTACACTATTTTTTATAGAAGATTAGTCACTAGACTTGTTTCTTCTATTGCTGTATTAGCCTTTGAACTAAACAGAAAGCCTTACAAACACAAATGTAAGAAAAAGCCATGGAAAAATTCAACGTAAAGTCATCTACGTGTCTCAACAAAGGTTTATTCATTTTTTTTTTCATTAAACCAGAACTGTGATCATTTTTGTCATTTTGAACTTGGCTATTTTCCTAATTTGGATTGAGTCTTGTCTCTGTTAACTGTTGTGATGAATAGTATAGTAGATGTGTAGCAATTTCTAAAATAGTCACATCTACTCTCTCAGCAGCAAAAACTTATGTTTACAGTATTATGCAGACAAGCACCACATTTTTCACATAGCAACTTGGGACACGTGTCTGTAAAGTGTAAACTGCCCGCTAGCACTGAATTGACAACTTAGTCAAAATATGTCAGCATGTCATACTCATCTATATGTACAAAAAAAAAAAAGTGGTTGGGTGGATGTTGAAGCAATTGAGAATACAAACTGCAGCAGTGCATCAAAATAGTCATGACATACCCAAGTTTTTACTTTACTTATAAGGCACCCATCACTCACTAAACTTTCCAGCATCATCTAAGCTTGTTTACTATGGCACATGCCAAGCTTCCACTCCATTTTAAAAGCCTTCAGCATGTCGTTAGCTCCCTCCCAAAAGGGAAACCTCTCTCTCTCTCTCTCTCTCTCTCTCTCTCTCTCTCTCTCTCTCTCTCCAGAGTATACAGCCTGTCAGAACACACAAAAGAAGAAAATTGCTATTGCATTGCTTCCGGACGTACTGCACCAGATTCTCATAGTGTGTTTCGTTGTTTATGTTTAGGGGCGGGAAAAACTGACAGACTTATTTGGAGCATTTGGCAGTGTTGGAGAGCTCAAAAATGAGTAAGCGGAAAATCAGATGTTAAATCCCAGAGAATTAAAGTGATCATCTGCATGGTTCAAATAATAGAAGGGCCAAGGGTGTGAAAAAGCTCAAACATGCGGCGGGAAGAAAAGAAAATTACTAAAGAATGAGACGATAACTGCTTTTGATGTTGCCGGAGAACTTTGCCTCTGTTGTTGTAATAGCTGCCGATGGTATCTAAAAGGTATTTGGTGTAAAGAACAGGCTTTGATAGTAGATTCTGCCCCCTCTATTTAGCAGCAATCCCAGGCTTTCCAAGAAGTGTCCTGCCGCCCAGCGAGTGTGCCGGGGTCAAAGCACCTCTGCGGACATGTGAACTGTGAGTGGGGAGAACACAGGCAGGAGAAGTCATTACAGAAGTGGAGGTCCTATCCCAAAACTCTCCAGAGGGGGGTAGGATAACTAGACGGAAGAGCTGTGTGGCTTAGCCTGGATTTAGGGTTCACATGCAATTGCTTTACCGCTGCAATATGTACTTAGTTGCTATGGAGTTTCTTTTTTATTTCTGTTAAAATTAACTGATACATTTGCAGTATCCCTTCAAAGCTTCCAGTGGCCCACAAATGAAGCCTAAAATTAATAAGTCTGTAATTATTCAACTTAATTTGGTAAAATAGCATTACAAAGTTTTCCTTTTTTCTATATGGATAAGCCATCTGGTTGCTTTGGACTGACAAATCAAGAAAAAATATTTAAACGGCAAATACTGAATGTTTCCCTTGATCCCTCAAACTGCTAAATCCGCCACTGCCTGAGACCTATAGTTGCTGGGATAAGCTCCTGTCTCCTGTAAACCCAGGAATAATCATGAATGAATATTGGTCACTATTGGTACAAATGTAATACCACAAAGAAAAAAAAAAAGTACACTTTCTTGAACAGAAATCTGGCTTTCTCATTGCTGAGGTTTGTGGTGTGCCTCCACAGTTTGGTGAGAGGCTGCACTCATCATTGTCACAAGTCAAAGTGATGTCTACAGTGTGGGAGATGATGAGAGAGATGGTATAGACAAAGAGGGGCACATTTTTCCCCCCAATTCCCACTAGTGCCAAATAATGTAGAGTTCACACATACATAATCACTGTTTGCCATATTTTGGGGAAAGGGTATAAGTGTGGCAGGTTTAGCTATAAGCAGAGTAGAATGTAGGTCTTTTGACAATGTGTGAGTAAACAATAGCCTATTTACCGACTATATTGCCACTATGTTACGCTGTGCTGCTGACTCTTCTTCTGAAATTAATTCGTAAAGTGTGACTAAGAACCCCAGCAAGTGCACACCAAAAACATATACAAGACCTGTGGAATTAGCTTATTGTGCATGTGACCACTTGAGTTTGTTGTGACCACTACCTCTACTACTTTTGTTTACATGCCACGTTGATTCCATATTTTATGTTCATCGTGAAATCAACATCATGTTTTCTTATCTGTAATCGTTTTACTTAGGACTTAGTGTTTATTTATGTCTCTTACCTGTTACCCTCTGATGATAAAAAACACAAAGAAAGGTATGCAGACCACACACATACACTGAACAAATGCGTAAACATGTCCACTGATTGGCATGACTGCATCACATAATCTCTACCAGCTTTGGCTTAGGTGAAACAGCTACCAGGTGTGCGCCCTGACAAAACCACAAGGACATGGAGCAGCTCCCCACACATTCATTTCAGTTCACAAACAAGTGCATTCATCAATCAGAAAATATACTGTTAACAAATCATTTCACCCTTGGCTGTGTAATCTTCACCCTATCTGAAGAATGCCTTTGTCACAAAAAGACCCCAAGCCTCTTTCATGGCTGCCTAATGATGTTTTATCACACTTGAGGCATCATGTTCACATTTCTCGGCATGTTTAAAAAAAGCTTTCTTTCAAAAAAAAGAAAAAAACCTCCGTCAGTCGCTTCAGAATACTTGTCATTTAAAGCAACGATTGATATAGGCCGTCTTCTCCAGCTCGTGCCCTCCTCCTCCCCAGTATCTCTCTCAACTCTTCTTCTCTGCCTCTTTTCAAGATCTTACATTTCCACTAAAGTCCCCTTCACTGTGTTATCATTCCACCAGAGGCTCTCAAAAGGATCTTTGATATTGAAAGCAGGCCCTGGCATGAAAGGCAAGGGTTTAGGGGGGAATGTAAATGCTGGGGGTCTTTTTAAAGGAAGAGATCTCGCAGTTAACGAACACCTCACGCTTCAACACTTCATGCATCGCTAACTGATTTTTTTTACTGTGCAATGTGACAAAATAGGAATGAAAAATTGATTTCGCAAGAGTCTTTATGCACACGTTTTTCATGGATTTGGGTCAATTGAAGTTGATGAAATATTGTGACACAGATGGAAGCAAAAACAATATCGCAATTTTTTAAACATGCTGGATGCTGAGGCTAACTAGCATGTAACTTCTAACAGCAGTGGGAAAGGAGCTGGAGGAAGGAGCGTAATCACTTCATTATAGAGCATTATGTATAATTAGACTGACATTTCCGCAAGGATATTGTGCATACACTAAGTTTAATATGATTGCATAAACTGCACGTCGCAGTTCTAAAAATTTGTACCTTTAATATAGATATAGTGTATTTTTGAACAGGTTTGTGTTAATCCATGTCTATGACACTCTTGTTTGACTTTTACTGCACTATTGCTTTCTAAATAATATCATCCATGAGAGTATACTTTAAACATTTACTTGAGCCATCTTACCCTCGTGTACATTACACTATAATACACAGCAGTATTTTCTATTGAATAACCTTATAACTTGAAGTGCTTTCTCAGTCCTCTGCCCTTCCTGACAACTGTATCTGCCCCTGAGCAAGCTAAGTGACTGTGTTTGTCCCAATCTGCCCTCATACATCTGCAGTCTTGTGTTAGTTTTCCTTTGGACCACAATTAAGTTCTAAGCCAAAAAAAAATCACCAAAACACGGTTTAGATTTCCCTCCTCTTCCTCCTTACACAGCCTTCTTCAAATAGCTCTGCTCACTCACTAATGAGTCCCTGGAGGGTTATGCCCCGCAATCACTCTCTTCAGACACCATTACGGACAGTGTGGCTTCAAAGACGAGCGTGAAAAGCATTACCATAACCAGCGACTGCTACCTGTCTGTGCTAGCTTTTAACATTAGCTAAACCTGCAGTTTTCTAATGGTACTGAATAGACGTGAGCTGAGAGCAGGAGCCCAGGGAGTTAGTGGATGTTCACGTGCTGGAGTCTGGACTTCTCTTTCTTAGATGTTTGCTTTGATGTCTCACTTATTGTAGACTTAAAGAATAATAGGCTGCACCCGGAGAACATTGTTAAGCAGGTGTGTATAGTACGCTATGCTTTTTTCCACTTCTGTAATACTTCAGCATCCATTTGTAAAGTGTTCTCAGCAGCACCTGCCCTTTCAAGGTCAATGCACACAATGTTAATACTCTTAAGGCTATTAAAAACTCATCATCTTGTTGATAAAATAACAATACAGATAATACGCTATGTTAAGTTGGAGTATATTTTTAAATAGGCTGAACCGCCCCTCCCTTCAAAAATATACTCATCCCCTTTCACTGTGTAACTCCTCATCCTATAAGCTTCTAGTATTGGATGACTGGAAAGCAACTAACAACATGTCAATATGAAATCAAAAAGTATGCCATGCTATAGTTCTGCTAACATGCTATCCTCTTTTTTAAACATGAAGTGCACAAGTGAATGTATATTTTATACAGGCGGTCACCCATCACACAGGTTAAATTAAATGCTAAGGCAGGGGTGTGGAAGTGCTGGCGGTAGCTGTCTTTCTGCCAGATCCCGGTGAGGTTTCACTTTCTGGGACGGCGGATGAAGGTACCAGGGTTATGATGCCCCGCTGTCTGTGGAGCACATCCTGCTGCATCTGGCAGGTGCTGGGCCCACGGGAGAGCTGGCTGCCCCCGCCTGCCCTTACAGCCCTGCCGGAGCTGTCAGTCTCCTCTTCCTCACTACTCGCTCTGCTGCAGCCGAACTGACTCAGACCTCAAAGTCATAAAGCACATACTGTACTTGACCAGGGCACTGTCCTTTAACTCTGCCATTCTGGGACAGTTTGTGCATTTGAGAGACAGAGGTACTAAATGCATTTGCCATTCATTTTTCAGTCTTCAATCCAAGCTTAAAGGGATTGTGACTCTCTCTTATAGCACATATTATTCTGGGTCACTGTTCTGTATAAACTGGCTTCTAATACACTAAATAGTCGTGGAAAGTAACAATTTAGGTTATAATTATTAGTTAGCAACATCAGTAAGCTTTTATGGTATTAGTCCCTAAAATGTGAAGCAAGTATAGAAAGTAAGCTTGCCACTTGAAATCAGACTTTATGTTTTGTTAAAATTACCTTGCAAAAGTGTTAATAGCATGTGAGACTTGACACCTTAGTAGTGATGCATGATGTATCCTACTGTTTGCGTGGTCTTGACCCATAGCAAACTTTCACAAGTTGCCATGAGAGTAAGTTTTCACTCTCCTTTGCCAGATGGTTCGTCAAGGATGCAATTTTCCAATTTGCTCAATCTGTCCTCTGCCCTTCAAAGCTGGGTTGTTGAGCAGATTTACCTGTCTCCCAACAAAGCTTTGTGTATTTTCCCTCTGTTCTGAAGAGGCAATTTCCTTTGGCAGCTCAAGTGGCAGTTGTCTTTTTGCCTCATTGTTCAATTAGAGGGGTGGGGCAAAGAGAGCTCAGATGCTTACAGTAATACTTCTGGTCAAAATAAAAGCTTTTTGCGGAGACATCATGTCATCCATCTCCCAGTAAATGATACATTTTCCCTCTTCCAGCCCTCTGAATGACTTTGTTTGTGTGGCCCTGTTAGTGCTGAGAGAAAGGCATGGTAGGAAGGGGAAGTCTGGTCATTGTCTGGAGGCAGGAACATAGACCAAGATAGACAGACGAGGAAAGCTTTTGTGTCATGTTTAACCTTGCACAATACACGAGAAAGTGCTGAGACACCTAGCATCTAATTAGCCCTGACCTCGGAGTGCAGCCTTGTTTAAAAATTCAAAATAGCAAAACAAGAAACAGGCATGCCTTTATTGCGTGTGAGGGCGGAAGCGCTGATTTCCTCCCATAAACATTTTCTCACAGAATTAAAGTTTAGGTTGGAAGCAAAAGATTAATATGGGGCGAGGAAAGCATGCCAGCGAGAAAAAAAGCAGGCTAGTGGAATTTAATGAGTTTTGTGTGCTGGCTTGGGAGCTAACTCGCGCCACGCTAATTATGCTCTGTAACGAAGTAAGATCTGGGGAGCATCACAGGAAGACAAGCAGTTCTATAGCAAAAGGGCTAAACAAAAGAGCTGCATTCACAAATTTTACAAAAAGATGGAAACCCGTTTCCTCTGTTCTGTCCTGATTACAACCCACATTTAAAAGGGAATGACATATAACTCCATCCTGACAAATCAGTCTCTCCATTAAAGGCTCACCAGACAGAAAATGGGTTTTCTACACTGTATTTGTCAAGGTAATTCATTGAACTACTGTTACCTCTGTGCAGTTAATTTTTGGTAGCTAAACCAATAAAGTGCAGGGAAGAAACACTGACCTCTTCAGACATGAAGGCCAACTTCATGAAGCATTGTAGACAATCACAGTCAATATCTCATCTTAGTGGGCCAACCTTGCTGTTGATTTTTAATAACTACTAATATTATCTTCTCACACAATAGCCTACATTGAGGACATCTTAACCATTAGATAATTAGTTTTGCAGACAGTAGGCATGTCAAGATATTAAATCAACATCAATCTCATGCCGGTCCAGCTCTATTTATCAAACAGTTGTTTGATGGATAAAACGCTGCCCCCTTCAGACATGGAGGCCAACAGCAGCTCCAGATCCCCCCTGGTTGAGTGCAAATGAGGAAGTCCTAGCTCTTGTGTGTCTCTTCTCTTGTTCATTAAGCTGCCAGTGCCTGCAGGGAATCCAACACTCCTCCTACGCATCAGTGGCCACAAACAGCAAACAATCCGGCTGACTTTCAACTGTGACTTTCAACAGAATGAACCAGCTTTCGCCTCTTTCCTTCCTTCTCTGGCACTCTCATTCCTACAGCCTCTTTCAACTCCAAAGGAAAATTTGCTTCTGGCACAGTTTAAATGAAACTTGCCCTCTTACCGACAGATTCTAACCTTTAATATTCTGGCCCTTTGTTGGCAAGTGTATATCCAACTTTCATCATACAATATGTATTGTCATGGCCCTGTGGCCTTCTCACCCTTTCTATGAGGAGTTTATACTTTGTTTTACTCAGAGCCACAGTCAGATGAAGAGACTGGACTTTTACTTTGATTTGATTTTTTTGTGTGTGTGTTCTGCCAAAGTTCAGGTGCCATGATATTTTTACTAGATTTTAAATACTCATCATTTATTGTAATTTGTCACTATTTAGTGACACAAGTGGTCTACACATTGATCTGGTAGCCTACTGCTCCCATACAAAACATCTGAAAATTAATTAGTTAATGTCATTGGCCTTGCATTTTACAATCACACATACGTAATAGAAATTCAATTATTGTTCTTGCTTGAGCTTAGCTGTAAATTTGCGCTTTAATAATGGCAATATTAATACACGTATTGCTCATGTCTTTTAAAAATGTGACAAATAAAGCATTCCTTCAGCATCCAACACATACATTATGTCTTGTCCTGTAAAACATATGTCTTTTTTGGAGTCTAAAGCTGGACCAGCCCAGTGCGTGTCTGTGGACCTCATCATTCTGCCATGCTTTCCTTCAGTCTTGCATTCCCTCTTCCAGATGATTTTCCCTGCATTCCTTCCCAATTAAGACTCCATCATCTGATTCCAATTACTCTAATTATAGCAGTGAGGGATGCAAGAAGAGTGAGAGAAATGGCACACAATGACTAGAACATGACCCTTCACACTTCACACAGGCTTGAAGTCACTCCACTAGAGACAACAACAACAGTAACCAACTACAGAGTTGCTTAGTGTAGCTGTGAGATTTTCAGTCTAGTGGAGGCGCACCTTCTC
Source organism: Hypseleotris bucephala (assembly GCA_036025885.1). Taxonomy (NCBI): domain Eukaryota; kingdom Metazoa; phylum Chordata; class Actinopteri; order Gobiiformes; family Eleotridae; genus Hypseleotris; species Hypseleotris bucephala. The sequence continues at coordinate 13,109 of JAVQKG010204053.1, forward strand.
AACAGAGAGTTAATGTCCCACACAAAATAGAAAATCATTTTATGGAAGGGCACAAGTGTGAAACCATGAACACTATTTAGTTTTGGTTTGGTTTGTCTTGGAAAAAAAACATCTTTTATAGCACATGCTGAAAATCTATATTTTCAGATACATACAGTGGTTTTAAAAAGATACAGATTGCAGTGAGTGGAATATTTGAGTGTAAATGACAGGGTGAATGTAATTTTGACATTGATGGCCAGGTCAGAGACTGGTTTGAGAAAAATGATTAGAATAGGCTTATGACATTCTACACTTAATGCCTTCTTACATATTTTACATATTTTGCACTCCTAACCTATATGTCGACATGAAAGCCTCATTTGAAATCTGTAGCTTCAAACAGCGAGCCTTGTTAATGATGCTCAAATTTGGAGCTCATTAGTTGCCGACAGATAACACATTGATGAGGCAAGACGGTTTGTTGAAGGATTTATATAGAAAGCCTTCCACTTTATATTGGAGTGTTTAGTGTGCAGTCTTGTGCAATGGGCCTTGCTATTGCTTCCTGAAGGCTTGCACTTGTCTTTTAGTGTTTAAATGAGTTTGGTCTTTTGTACAAGCATTGCACACAGCACTGGACATGATAATGTCCTTTTGAATGGCAGTGATAAATGACTGAGTGATTATGTAAATGTGAGAACCAACAGAGACATGTGACACTTAATTATGTGAAATACAAAGAGGGTGTTTATTCAAAGTCAACTTGTTTATGAATTTCCAACTCTCGTTATTGACCTTTAGCAACCTGCTGGTTAAAGTGACCCTCTTCTATCTAGCTGGTTTTATCGGACCATTCTCCCAAGAGCTTAGTCACTCCATCACGCGGACACTCCTGACAGGACCGGTGACATGTGTCTGCTCGACTCTACGCTGATGGTGTACAAACAAGGGGCTTCCCCTTCTTATTACCTAGCAACCATAGCCCTGTATCCTGCTATCCTTATCACAAGTCACTTCTTATTACTTAGCTTCAGTGCACTCTGCTGCTCTGGATCACCCCCTCACAGCCAACTGAACCAGAGTGTACTGCTAGACAATGAAGACATTTTGTGCCCAAAGCTTTCTTGCTTGCCACTGCAAAATAGAGACATTAAGTGATAGGGCATCACTGGATCAGGATATAAAGCTGGTTATCTAATAACTAGAAGGTTAAGAGTCCGATCCCCATCCCCGTTTGAACTTCTGTTGTTTCACTGGATATTACACTTGGCTTTGTGGCTGCAGAGATACAGTAGCTTTGTATCACTTTGGGGGGAATCAATAGCTTTTGAGTATGTTCAAATTATAGATTAACAGAAATTTAATTAGATTGATTTGAACTAAAGGAAATTGGCCACACGTAAATCTTTTCAGACTCCGCATTACTTCCAATTCCTGTGATATTGGGGCATTTTGACAAATGAGTTTATGCACTATGATTTACTTTGATTGATTTGATTCCTTTAACATTGTGGGATTGGTTATAGGTATGTCACTTTTCCTCATTCAGCCATTTAGTAAATTTTTTTGTCCCCTAGTCCCATAGTCATCTAAGAAAAATGTATTTAGGACAGGTTTCTCTATTTTTTCCCCAAAATGTGATAGCTGTGGCCGCTGAACTCAGTGGGACACCCAGGGTGGGTCGTTAGTTTGCTTCCCCTCTATCATTAGTGTCCATAACAAACACATTATCTCCTGCTGCACCAGGCCATTGAGAGTGATAATTAGACTGTAACAAGCAGCCGTCCACTCCATATAGGTCATCCGCAGCTAATGATGCTCTAACAAAGGATTTTTGGTTTGGAGACTTTTAGAATGTTTGCTTCTAAACTGATTTCAGTAGGTCAACAATACTACTTAGAGTGGGGAAACTACATGGCTGGGGCACAATTAAATTTTTTATTGTCTTTTATGGGTTTTCAATGTTTTAATTTTATGCTTGTAGCTTAGGGGCACTTCTTTTCCTCATTTTTTAAAGGTGACAATTAGGTTCCGGCACAGCACTCGCTACCTACAGCATGCGGTAATTGTTTGCTAAATTGGACATATTATGGAGCCATTAACACAAGCCGTATTGTGTACACAGGGCAGGCAGCGTCTTCTAGATCGTAATATATGTTGAAGTCCATATGTAAATTTCTGCATATTAACCAGAAGCCCAGAAGCAGCTGTCAACTTTCGCCATGCGTAATTATGAAGCAGTTTGTCAGTTCTGTCAACTTTACACTAACTATAAAAATATATGTGAATGGTGTATCTTTTTCTGTGAAATTATTACTAATCAGAATAAAAAGTGCATATTTCTACCAAGAACTATCTGTTTTTATGCTTGAAATAGAAACTAATACTCCGCATCTCTTCTGTAATTGAATATCATCACATCGGTTCCGCCACCGAACCTGACTCATGTCACATAAATGTTGATTTGTTCTGAGTGGCTTTCCTTTGCTTGCAACACTTCCATTATTGCTTTTTTATTACTTTTGTTGTTGCTGTTTTCCATTGAGAAATAATTCTGTAATATATATTTCAATATTTCGTCGCCATGCTTCCCAACGTGTTGTCATTTCTCCATGACAAAGCCAAGGCAAGCTATTTTGACTGTACTAAGACATATGATGCTAGCGACATTGTTGTAGTTTTATGTGGCAGCCTTAGTGTTCCCTGGTGAGTGGTGGCACATTAAGGAATAACAAATGAGTCCGTGACCTAAGGTAGTTATTCAGGGGGTGTTTGCGGAGCAGGGAAAAACAGCACGTGATATTTGCTTTGCAGTAGATTCATAAGTGAAAATTGCATTGTGGCTCCATTTGGCGAACAGGTGATGGAGTGTGGAGAGAAACAGAGTGCTTGTCACTCTGCTGTTTTCTGATGATGCTGTAGCAGGACGCTGAAAGGCTCACACATCCTACCTGTCATCTTAACACGCCATGTGACTTGTCAACATATGGCTGGTGTCTGCTGTTAAAAGCACCAAAGGAGTACTGAAAAAATATACTTAGGTTGCATCTTTTGTGATGATATTGTGATGTAGGTGGGTAGTAAAGCCAAATGTAAATGTAGTCAAGGGGTCTGAGTGCACCCTTATGTCTAAACTCAAGTCTGATTCATTTGCCAAGTTTGTAAACCTTGAGTGATGTATGTGACATGATTTGTGATCATTTATAACACATTGCTAATAATCAGTTTAGACATACACGTTTATTTTCAGTACAATCTAGCTTTAAATTGTTCCACAGTTTACTAGTTTATGTCAAATGTAACTGTCCACAGTCCGAAAACTCTTTAATATGACCACTGTGTACATACATAACAAACCCTTTAATGAGATTGAATCTGGATGAGTGAGAATGTCCACAGACACAATTGTTCCCATTTGTATAAAAAGACCTTGACTTGTGATCTGAAGTGAAATTCAGGTTTAAAGCAGAACAAATGTGGTTTTCTGCATCTTTAAGATACATAAAGCGTTTTGTACTTTGTTTGAACTTACTGTATGTTAAGAGTAAAGCTTGGAGCAGAATTTCTTGTTCAGTCAGAAGTTTCATTATTTTCATTTTGACCGTACAAGCAGTATCCAAACCTACTTATACAAAGAAGTGGGCATTTTATCTCCAGGTCTGAAGACAATCTCCCTTTCCCTAAACTCTGACCTCACAGGCTACATTCCTCTCCCTCATGCTCAGGAGGAAAGTGCACATGGATGCAGCCTGTTTGAAGTCACTTAACATCTCCCACCACGGCCCATTTGACCCATGTACCGTGAAGTTAACATGCATGACCATTTTATGATGCGGCAAGCCCTGGTGAGTGCTGTAGCAATGGCCTGTGTGCTGCTGTAGGAATGTGCCCAGTATGACACCGGCTTTGTGGCTTGTTGAGAACACATGGGCCTCTTCTGGGCTTTTAAGTGTGCAGGTCACTGTAAAATATATCTGCAACCGGGATAACCTTTTGCACATGCTGAGAGCTTTGTAGGGGTAATAGCTGTCCCGCTCTGTTGGTTGCAATCACACAGAGCAATTGTTAGATTTGCATTGTAGAAGACTAAACAAAATTACAGTTTGCTTTAGTCTTTGATTTGTTTGTGGATTAGCACTTGAAGCATGTTTATTTGCGTATTGTCCTTTGCTGTACTTGTGTGCTTGACCTGCAGTGAATGGTGTGTGTGAAGTGGACAGTGACAAAAATGAATTGACGTGGAGAAGAGCAATCAGTGGTAAATACACGTGCCGTATTGTACAAGGGTGTTTTTATGCATGTATTTGCTCTCAACTATCTGCAATAAACACTTTACATGTATTCAGCATACAGGTGTACACTCACTTTCCAGTTTATTAGGTAGACCTGTTTTGTCTGCTTTTGAGCTCGAATCACTAATGAGCGTCTTGCAATAAACCAGTGGATTCAACATTAAGTATAATCTAATACACTGTGTTACTAACTAGAATAACATGTAACTACATTGTACCTACATAATTGTTGTGGTTAGGGTTAAAGTCAGGGTTAGTTACAATGTAGTCACATGTTATTCCAGTTTGTTACACAGTGTATTACATTGTACTTATTGAGGTAGATACAATGTAGTTAGAATAAAGTATTTCCAAATGTTTTGTTGATGCAAGATAATAGAAAAGCAACATTACCTTTAGTTTACAGCAGAAGAAAACTACACCAGTGCCTCTTTTTTAGGTAGAAAGTCTACCGTCAATAGATGATATACATGATTTACGACCGTTACTTTGTCTGTCTCCCAAATCCAGCCACCACACCACTGTTCCTTGCCTCCACATGATGTCAGCCAGGAGGAATTCAATCTCCGAAATGATATCATGAATGATGCATAGGAGGGAAAAATGCATTTACCCTGGCGACAACACAATGAGCTGTTGTTGCAAACACCGTAATGGAAAAATATGAAGGTTATACGCTGATGAAAATACATTACAAAAAACAGGAAGGCATTTGTGTGAAGGTTGTCCAACTTTCAACTCCGACATAACCTTAGATTATCACAAAAAAAATCCTCAAAGCTTTTAAATGTTTATCTTGAAGTGTTGTTTTTGTGCACAAAGTTTGTCTCTTTTTGCTGGGGCTAAGGCCGCTTCTTCCATGTTAATAATGGATTTTTGATATGAGCACCACATGAAATTTTAATCTCTTGAATATTAGCTTACTGAGAGGAGATACAAAATCAAATCAGGGGGTCGTGATTAAGCGGGTGAGGAGCGTATCGACCTATTTAAATTCACATTAACCCGGCATCAAAATGTATGAGCCGTGACATGGATGGCACACATAATTTAGTGGTATTATGGCAGTTTTGCAAAGTAAAGGTGGGATCTCTTTGCACACAGCTATCATTTAGAGGGAACAACACTTCTTGGCAACACCTGAATGTAAATTATGTTTATGTCTGTTGTATATTATTATCGCCACAGTTATTGGTTAAAAAAAGTTCAATAATAAAATTTATTTGAAATAACCATATTTGAAAGACCACATAAACTACCATAGATAAAACTAGGAGGCCAGATTGAGAGGGCTTAGAATGGAGATATCGAAAATATACTGTATAGGCAGACGGTTGCAGGGGTTAGAGTTGCCAGACAGAGGGAGACCTAATAGGATATTTATGAATGAAGTAAAAAAAGGCATAAATTGGTGTGAGAGAAAGATGCTGAGGATAGGGTTAAATTAAGGTAGATGATTTGCTCTGGCAACCACCAAAGAGTTGTTTGAAAGCAAAAGGCTTTCTAGGGTCTTATTCAAAAGTTTTGACAAGAGTACCACTTATAATAATAATACACTTATCTTTGCCTGTTTAAACTTAATGTTTCAAGGTCACTGAGAGGAAGCAGCTTTATGTTTTTGTTTCTTTTTCCATCATTATATTTGAAAGTGTACCCATTGTGTTTGATTTGTTTCAAATATCAGGATGTCAAGACCATTTATGTAGAGGTGACACAAATTATTTAAATTAAGTTCAATGGGTTTTCACTTTTGCCGCAGAAATCTCAAGAACTTGCATTACACAGAGACAGTGTGAAAGGTTCTGTAAAACCAAAGTCTTGTATTGAAACCTTTATATAAGTTATCTCCAATTATAAAATCCTGGCACTTTCACAATAAGTGTGTCCTTTAAGTCCCATTGCTTGTGCAGTTACTAAATGGCAGATTTTTCTGGACGCTCCAGAAACCAGTTTGGTGCCTTCTGCTGGATGAATATTTCACCAGCTCTGCCAGCGGAGACCTGAGCCAGCTGAGAGCTTCAAAAAAAGGCCCCACCGCTGCGTTAGCATACTCCAAGGCTCAATAATGCATCACCCTCTTTTGTTCCTTATACAGCATCTATCATTCCTGACTATTACAGACTAGCTGCAAAACCATTTTCCATAATGTGTAATAGGGCTGTGATTGACAGTCGTACATTTGCGTTGATGTAAGGCTTTGTAACCGTGCGCCGTATATAATTATGCTATGAATGAAATCTTAAAAACCAAACACCTCTGGGCTATAGGACACACTTAGTCGTCATTGGCTCAGATTGTACTCACGGGAAGAATTCTGTAGCTGAATAATGTGATGTATTAAGCCATGCTCCGCAGCTACAAACGGTAATTTGTAAGATTTTTATTTAATCAGGTAAGCGTCGTGCTCTGGCCAAATGGAACGCGGGACCAAGCAATGAAGCTTTAATCTTTGCTACTGCGCTCTTTGTATCTCTATATCTAAGCCTTTTGGATAAACTCTGAGTAACTTCTGAGTTTTGAAAATGCAACTGGGAAGGTTAATTAATGGAGATGTTATAAGCCACCATCTGTTTGACTAGAGCTATCCATAAAAGATGAGGGGAAGAGCAAGACACTGATCAGTCGACTTTTGCAAATGAATGGATTGGGTGTTAGGTTTGGCAGCAGGACTCCTGAATGATGATATCACAGTGTAACCTTTGTGCTAGCAGATTTATTTTGGGATATTTCGTGTTTCTTCGCTCAGGTGATTGCATTCATTACCTTGTAGTTATCCAATTCAGCACTTCACTGAGTTCTGTAACTGTTTTTATTTCGATTTTAAAGTGTAGTAGTCATTTAACAATTGCTATTCCCGATCCCGTGTATAGTTTTCATCAGTCTATTGTAGGAAATGGCATAAACATCATTCCATGCGAACATTTGATTTGTCAAAGCATACAACACATGTAAGAAAATAAGACAATGCTAAAGACAAACAAACTAAAATTGTAGAATAGTTTAACATTAAAACATTCACTGCAGTAATAAATACTTTGTTAACCAGTAACACTCTTTAACATCCACTTGCCTCCCACTGCTGTGGCAGGTGTTTCCGGCTGTTTGTTTAAATATAATATGCTAATTGGATTGAAAATGGCCGCCCAAGGTGATGTCACATACCCAATTCTCAGCACTTAGTTTGAAACAGACGGTTTGAATGAGGAACGTTGATTTTGTTGGCCCCCAGCGAGCAGCAGAAGGACCTCAGACGTTTGCACGCACATTCCTTTCATTGCACATGCTGTTCTGTGATTGAGCTTGTCTGGTCAGAAACATTAGAGCACATGTTGAATAAAGTGTTTTTTTTATCTTGCATGTTTCTGAGCCTCTGTGTTAGATGTATACAACACATGCCTACAATGTATGGCCATCTGTTCATCTGCTTTGATTAACATGAGACTAAAACACAACAAAAGTGTTTGTCTTTTCTTGATACTCAGATATTAAAATCTTGTTATTTTATGCACTTTTAACTAGCTTTTTGAACAACTGCACTTTTAAGCGTTTGTATTACAACTTTTGAAAAAAGAAAAATGGATAATGCCCTGGCATCGCTTCATGCTCTCCAACTACATTTCTATGCTGATTCCTGTAAAAATGTAATAGTATTTGTATTTTAATAATAACTACATAATTTCACTCCTCCGTTCTGCTGATAGCAGTGTGGAGTGGTCTACTACAGTGGACAGTGGGCTTAGACAAGGACACACTGTACTGTATGGTCTTAGATACAGCTAGAGTTTGAAGTCCGCAGTCAAAGAGCCACTTGATAACAGACAGAATAGCCGAGTGTTGAGGAAACATTTGACAAGAGGCTCTACAAAGAGACGTGCAGAGTGAACTCTCCACCCACTCACATCAGTGGCAGCAGAAAATGCTCATCAAAGCCCAGTAAAGCGGCTCGGGTGACTACGCCTGCTGTTGTCCAACCAGCTGACAAGCGGCCTGACAGAATGATAGCTCCTTTGTAGCTCCTATACCTTTTTGTCTGGCTCTTCACAAATTAAACTCAAGCGTTTAAAGTGAGTTGATGTGCCCATAAGCTTGTTCTCCCTTCCCTTCATCTTCTTTCCACTTGGTTGGCCGAGTGCATTTTGCCGACTCAGGTTCCCACAAAAAAATATTGAGATACAAAACCCATATAGAAAACAATGTGTCTGCGTCGGCAAGCTTGTCAGATACAAAACCTCCCTACAACAACCATAGCTTTCAAACCAAGCAGACAACACTATAGCCTATTGTCTTCCTCTTTAATTGTGTTTCTCTGGGCCGCTGTAGTCACACACCAGTCTTCATGGCATCCCTGAGGAAAGTATATAGCCAATGTGAGCTACTGTTACGTACACACACAGTCATATTGGTACACCCGGAAAGCATGATTTTTACCTTTGCCTGTATAAGTTAGTAAGTGAACAAGAACTAAATAGCAAACTTTTCTGGTTTGATTAGTCCCAACAGATTTTTGTGCAGTGCAGTGTCCCCTCAAGTCCTCAAACAGCTGCAATGATGGCAAGAACTAGCATTTTGTACTTCTGAGTTTTTAGCTAGTAATTGATTCCCCTGTTGAGGTGGCAAACCCTAACAAGCAAAGGGGTCCAAAAAATTGTTGCGAAATCAATCCTGCAAAAGCCAAACTGGGTAAACATTTTTTGCTGGTAGGACTAGGGGTTGCTTTTTTGTTGTTCGATTTTTCTATCAAAAATGGAAGCTTTTTTTTTTTTTAGAACTGTTGGTTCACTGACAGAGCAAAGACCATCTGTTGCAGCAGCTCCTTTTTGAAAAACTCTGTACTAAATGACAGTATATGAAAATATAAGTTGTGAGTCTAGATTTTAGACAGCAGATATTAAAACATAGTTTCTTGTGAAGCCAGTTAAAGAAGCGCTTCTTTTGTTTTTTTTATTTTTTATTTTTTTTTTTTGGTGAATGAAAACCAATCTACGATGCTGGAGTCTGGGTCAGAGTATCTGTTTTAGTGCTAAATGTTCATTCAAATAGACTAACTGGCTTAATTTGTAAATAATTTCATACAAAAAAAAGGTTTACAGGCATTAAGGCTATAACATAATATTATGTTCTAGCCTTTACTGGCCTCCTCTGATACTACTAGACACATTACATTGGTGTAAATACAAACTTAAAAACATGTACATGTAGACATACTATATTGTGGAGCGAAACTAGTACTAGAATGTTCACAGACAGCGCCGATTACAATAGTGCAACTGCATTTTTCTGAGGGAAAGTTACAGCTGTTCAATAAATTTACTCCAATTATAACTATAAGAAGAATATCCAAATTCACATTGACTACAATCCGCTGTGAGCTTCAGAAAAGCATCTGATGCATTGCCCCGAGTCAAGGTTCATATCTGTGTCTAACTTTTATCAGTTAAACGATACAGCCCTGAGAGCCCTGACGGCTGAACGTGAGACTTCTAAAAGCTGACGTCTGTGTTCCCTCAAGCATTGTCAAACGGCAACAAGGTCTTCCTTTAATGTGTTGTATCTGCCTGTCATGTCAGGCCCCTTCATATCTCTGCTTCCCCGCCAGTCTTCACTTTCTTTTCATTTTTACCTTTTCACCTTTAGCAACCCTAATCTCTAATTCTATTTCTGTTTTTGTTTCCTTCAATGCTAATACTCCTTCCCTGGCTCTGGCATAGTAATGTTCACAGAAATTACAGTGAGGTAAACAGAGCAAGGTGTGGAAATGAAATAGCAGCTACACAGGGCTGTCAGCTTCAGCGAGAGGCCCATCCGTCTGCGGAAATGACACCACGGCCTGCTTCCCCCTCTCTGTTACACTCACAGTTGGGCCTCTCCTGTCCTCCTGGTGGCAAGGTGAAGGAATTATGCTCATCAAACGGCCAAAGCAGCCGGGGGCTTTTGCATTAACCTTCTTCAATAGTGGTCAGTGGTGAGCGGACACACATAAGCAAAAACAGGCATATAGTATAGACAGTAGAGCAGGTCAGCCAGTGATCAGTTTGGCATTACATTACATTATCTCCTCACTCCAGGTTATTCTGTCCTTGGGCAAGATAGTTCATCCACCATTCCTGACTGAATGAGTGATTGTTGTTTTTGTTGTGTTAAGTGGTGGTCGGAGTGAACACAACTGGTCTAGGTGTGGTTGTCCCATCTTGTGTCAGGGAATCTCTGGCTACAGAAGTAGTTTACCACCGCCAACATGTGATTGTGAAATAAATGAATGATTAAAACTAAATTTAAGTGTTTAGAAAGACAGTACATGATGTACTGTATATCAAATGCATTTTTTTAAATATTAAAAGCCTCTGAGAACAGGAGTGACATAATGCCACAGTTTTTAAGGGATAAACATACCACCCTACTTATTTCGAGATAGAATATATACGCAGGTACCACCTCAATTATAGCTTCATTCATAGCGTGACAGCCAAACCCGTGCGAAGGATGACATTAAAGGAAATTAAATCCGGTTGTGGAACAGAGCAGCCTATCAAAGTGCTCCCATTCCCGCTCCTCCTGTAACCTTCTCATCTGGGTATTTAGGGCTTTGTGGTGCGGAACGTCATCAAAGAGGAAACGCAGCAAAGTGTCGGTATGTAGACGAGGCCTCCCCGCCATAATCCTGCTGCAAATGGAGACCTCCCCCATTCACCCACGCTCACAAATTAACCTCTATACATCCGGCTCCCACTGATGTTCTGTCACATGCTCCTAAGGAAAAGTAGCTTCTTTCAAACACATATACTAAACTCATTGGCTTAGCCCCGTGAGTGAGTCAGTCAGTTACCTCTTTGATCCAGACCTCCTGTCTGCATTGGAAGCCTATTTGACATAATCCTGAAAAACATCGCCTCGCACAACCAATGAAACTCAAAGGGAATCGCAGCTGCAGGGCTCCACACACCAAAGGGACTTAGCCGCCGAGTGACACGTGTACAGTCAATTTTTACAGGCAGATTTAATTAAGCCTCATTCACTGCCAAATCCTGTGTTATACAAACTCTTGTGAGGTTTCTCAGTGATGCAACATCCCACCACAGTTCCCGTGACATAAGACATTTGGTCACATAGCCAGTTATGCAAATGGATACATACATTATATTTGTGCAAATTAAATGTTATTGCATGTGGTATTCCACTGCTAATAGGAAAAAGAAAAAAGCGTATATGATATCTTCATAATAATCATAATTACTATTGATTCAGGACATTAGAAATTATTATTATTAAACTGTAATATTATTAATATGATTATTATCAATGACTCAGGTCAGAACTGAAGATGTCTGGAACATGCAGATGAAATCTTTTCTACACTAAAACCTTGTCCAGATGCCCTTTTCAACCTTCTGAATGATTTTT
>JAVQKG010204062.1:0-15773 GCA_036025885.1 Hypseleotris bucephala
ATAATAATAATAATAATAATAATAATAATAATAATAATAATAATAATAATAATAATTTGTCTTTTTTTTCAGATGCCTCATGAAATAACCTCAGAAGCTGACTCAGACTCAGAGCTTGGCTGAACAGTGGATAAAGGAGTTTTGGAGATTCCTTTGGAGATTGACTGTTCTGAATTTTTATTACTCTAAACTGCCAAGCAAACGTCATAATATCTTAATTATTCTACACTTATGACACACACACAGATGTTTTCATGTGCTACACAATATTAATCCTATTGCTGCTCGTTCATGAAACAAACAGCTCCCTCTGCTGGACAGACTCCCTCAGTTGTCTCATGATTTTCATAAAGTTTAAACAGAATATAATCTCTGGGTGCATTCCTCAAACCTAACATTTAATATTACTATTCATATCTTTAAGGCTGACTAGATGTCACTATTAACTGACTCTATCATACAGCATACAGCTTTGTTTGTGTTATTTCCACGTTTTTATTCATTCATTTTTAAAGCTGCAGTAGGCCTACCTGATATTTTTACTTTATATTTTAGCAAACAAAATTACACAGAACTTTTTAGTTGATAGGGGGGAAAGCCAGCCGCAGACCATTGCTCGTTATTCTGATGCTCCTGGTTTGTGTGAAACCGTGATAGAGGGTTCAGAAGGAGCGGAAACTTTTTACATAGACTTTTTAATTGTTTTTTTTTTTTTTTTTCTGTTTTTTCCCAGCACAAAATCTTATTGCAACCTTCATTACTTACTTTTTATATTATATTGATTATGTCTAACTTGTTGGTAGGTTGTTGTTGTCCACCAGATGGCAGTGACTCTCTGTATCCCACCTGGGACAATGGTCAGTGCTTGAGCGCCAAATCCGTCTTCTATGTATTTCTCCCTCATTAACCACTCACAGATATGACGCTTACATTTCTATAAAACAATGCCACCAAAGTCTTTGTTGTTTTTCTTTCACGCTGTACGTCAGACGGACACCTGGTCCTATCTACGGCTCAGACAGCGCTGCTCCCGTGAGACTTTATCGCGCAGGAATTTGTTGTTTTTAAAGCCTCTGTCTGCAGTCTCACAATAAGGGCTTGACATTTCTTCTTTTTATGCTCACTGGCCATTGTGGCAACTAGTATTCTTTGAGGGTTACTTGCCCATTATGATGTTCACAAACCACACATTGAATGGATTAGGCACAGAAAATTGCTAGACTTTTTATTGTCATGTAAGAATTTCATTTGGGGTTTCTTGTAGCCTATATTGTAATGGTTTGTTCTACCTGAGTTTTCAAAGTCTGATGACTATGACTATTAAAACCACTTGGTCAAAACTGAATGAATAAAAAAAAGGATTTAAGAAAAAGAGTCAAGTAAAGGCTTGATGTTGCAGATAAAGACTTTTTACAGTTAAAAAACACAATTTTAACCTCCCTCTGCTCTGGACACATTGGGACAAACTAAAAGCAATCATTGAAATCATGTGCAAACCCTGATTGTTAGAAGTTCATAAACAATAAGATATATAGTTATTTTATTATCAGGTGACCAAGAAAGACAGTGGAAATGACACACCAGATAGACCCACAGTATATTATATATTAACAACTTGTTTTTTACCTACATTTCCAGTTGCTTGACTTCAGTTCTCTTCTCAAATTCACAAATGATTCAAGTTTGCAGCCTGACTACTCTGTAGTAATTTGTTACATTTTCTTGGTCACATTTGTTTGAGTAACATGTTCAATAAATTGCATAGTAGTTTTCATGTCCCATATTTTACTTTTACGCATATCATTTTGCAGTAACAATACTCTCAGTTAAAATCTTGGAAATCAAGAAAGCTAACTACCCACCTCTGTGTGTGTAAGAATGACTACAATTATTCTAACTTATTATTCACAGTACTTTTTACTTTTACTTAGAGCATTATCACTTTGAGTTGTCTCCTCTCCCTCCTCTGGTCCTGGATTAAAGTGTCCTAAAGCAGGTCAGAGGATGTGCCCCCTGCTCGCTCACACCTCCTGTTTCCACCATGAGTTCATTTCCTCAATTGGGATTATTTTAGCTCTTTTCTTGTCATTGTGTCTCATTTACCTGCATTTAAAATACTGCCCCTGGTGTATTTCAAATGGATTTTCTTAGATATATGAACGAAAGCTCTGGCTCTGACCTCAGCTGACTGACTATGTCTATGGACCCCTGTGTTAAGGCTAAACATCTGGTAGTGCTATATTTTGTCATGGAACACTACAAGATCCAAACTTTGATGGCATTGCAGTTAGGGGTGGGCAATAAGGTAAAAAATACAACGATTTTTATTAAGCCAAGATCATGATTTTAGTACAATTTTAGTTGCCTTTGAATTTTCTGCCTTACACAAAAGACTACTGCAATTTCTACAAATTATACATTATCTAAATTAGTCTAAAAATAATAACCAGAAAAAATGATGGTGCTTGGACAGACAAAGCTCTCAGAAATCTTATCAAATTATAAAATACACTTTCACGGCGTGTGTTCTTTACTTTGTTATGCACATACTTTCACAAAACATAAAAAGTGACAGTGGACTGAGAGAAGAGCAAACTCAGGGCAGTATCCGAGCCTCATATGACAAAGTACAAACTGTCTCTTGAACAGACTGTTTTAGACTTTGTGGATGTTTTTATTTAAGCATATTTAATCCTGTTCACCAGATAACGGCATTATAACACCCCAGACAGAGGAAGGCACAAAAGTGAATTCTCTTTTCCACTACTTTTTTAGTTTTCTTTTATTTTCAAACCACCACAGAACAGACAAGTTTCAAGCTATTCATTTCCAACACAATTTAGAGTCCCTTTGTGTCAAACCCTGGGATTGAGCTGATTGAATATTCTAAGCACTTCATTTACTGTGAACAAAATGTCACAAGAATTTGGACAAATACAGCATACAGAGTAAATACTGCTGTTTTCTTCTTTTTTAAAGAAAAATTGGTTAAGTTTTGGGCCTTTGCACAGCCTCGGGCCTAAAGGTTCACACTGGAGTTTCACTACTGTGTTTTAATACACAGTAGTTGGATCCCATAAACATATTTTTGGGGAATATCTGTCTTAAATCAATTATTTATTGTTGTTAAATCATAGAGTAGCTGTATGTTTTTACACAAGGACAGAAGCACAAGAAACTTTCATGTAATTGTGTTTATTGTAAAAAGACAGTGAAAGCACAGGTAGATAGTCTTATCTTGAGCAGGTTTATCTAAGGTGTGCTTGTGGACCGGCCCTTGTGTAAAGGCCTATAGTGTACTATAGTTGTGTGGTTGTAATGCGCTGTAGATCATGGTCCATCCCTCACATGAAAGCGGCCGTGAGGCACCACTGACATGTTGGCTCTGCACTGCTCTGTGCGCTCAGATAACCGGCCCCCATTCCACACATTCCACCATTTCCCAGCAAGCATTGCAAGCAAGCCTGAACAAGTCACGTTCTTTACCCGGGCTGAATTTCACACAAATCAAGTGACTGAGCTCCTACAACCCTCTGTATAAAGCCAACTTTTACACTCTTTGAAAAGCTTTACAGAAGTCACATCACCTCAACAGCAGCAAAGAATCTGCTCCACTTCATGCCCTGTTTTTAATAATTACTTAAGTGTAACAGAGGCCGGACTGTGGTTAAACATTTGCACCAAAGAGGCTTTGCTGGTTCCCATAAAGCCACACAGCAGAGTGCTAGTTTAGTGTTGACACCTTATGTGAACACAACAGAGGGAAAAGATGGAAGAAAGAGAGAGGCCTACTCCTACATTCCTTCCAGAGGTCCCCTCCCCCCGCGACCTGCGCCACACACAAGGATGCTCCTGAGCAGCCTGGACAGTGAGGACACACACCCACAAACACCACAGGTGGAGACAACACATGGGACAAATGTCCTCTTTTACAAACACTACATGCACTGCTATGAAAAGCACTATGGCCTCTTGAAAAGTTTTTTACTAATATTTATTTCATTTTAAAAAAAACATCCACCACATAACACTTAGAGTTAAAAAGATAGTTTCAGGGTCAGTCTTCATTTGATTAAGCATTTATACAACTTTTTACTAGTTCTTGTTGATACTGGTTTTAGAAAGGGCATTCTACAATTTGTTTAGCCCCTCATAAAGGTGCATGCACTTTAAATTTGAGTGAGCAAACTGGACAAAGTGTCTTCTGTAAATACAGGCCTTAGCAAACAGTTGAGGCTGCTTCCACCAGCTGCTATCAGTCATCAGTCACTAGTGCTAACCAACTCATTCAAACTGTCTTTTTGATCAAAGTAAAGAGGGAGCTCAGGCCAAATGCTATGACAATACTATTGCACTGCTAGAATGGATGGTACAGTAGTGCAACATTGTCAGAGCAGCTGACCTCAGCATGTGTCAGCACGTGGACGCGGGGACGGCCATTCCTCACTGACAAAGTCAAATTACACTTAAATAAACCACAAACTGTGTGTCGGCATCCACTGCTGCTGGAGGAGAAAACAGGTTTACAAATATATATCTCTATGCTCATTGTAACTTCATTACATTATGATGGTATCTGTTTTATCAGCCAATGCCCTTTTAATATTGCACTGCTCATCCCAATGTGCAGTAGTGCAACAGAAAAAGGGCACTGGACAACAACATGGACACATCCACAGGCTGAACTCATCTGTCTGCACAAGAGGAGGCTTCTAAGAACTCTTTTTACTGGAAGTCTGAGGGAACTATTTTACAAGGACTTGACAAACGCCACTGTCCTGCCTACTGGAGTTAAATAAACTTCCTAAATTAAACAGCGTTGGTTACTCTCACCCTGGGAGAATGGGAATTTCCCAGCATGTGGGCCCATACCATTCTCTACAGTGAATGACATGCATTCTAATTTGGGGGAAATGGGAGGCTGGGCGTAGGAAGGGGGGTTGAGAGAGAGCTAAAGGCTGTCCACACCTACAGCAGCAAAAACCACTAAAGAATAACCCTCAAAATCATCCCAATAAAGTCACTTCTTTCAACAAACTTTAGTGAAGTTACTTTGCTGTCGCAGGCAGACTGCAATCCCTAAAAGAAAAGTCGTTTGTAGCAGAGTGTTCGCTACAAGTTTGCACAGTTACTGCGCTGTTACACAACCTACACAATCTATAGCATTAGAGGGAGAAAAAAAACGCAGCAGGCTAGGGTTTCCGGAGCAGCCTTTGCTTGGTTTATGTGGACGGATTTAACGCACTGTACCTTTTCAAACACACCAGTGAATACTAATACACTGTCTTTACATGTTCTTTACATTGAATGTCATGTTAGTGACATGCCTATAGGCGTTTAACGCTCTGCTCTACCAGCTCACACTACAATACTGACGACTTGTTAGATTGCACAACAGCCCACAGGCACAACATATAGGACGAGCTATACAAAAATAGACATAGAATGCACGGTGTAAACGAGAAGCTATACTCAAAATACGAGGCAGTGGGGTGCGTAATGTGTCCACAATGCACGAAAGCACGTCCTCATCAAGTTTTGTAGCGATCTTCAGCCTCAACTCTCGCTAGTGTGCAAATAAACACTCGATCCTTGTGCAACTTCCAAGTTTGCTTCTGGCAGCGGAGCCCGAACGGGCTACAAGTGGAGCAGACAGACCCCCTCTCTCTCCACCAGCACGAATAGTGTGTGGCCAAGGGAGGGACGATCCGTTTTAGGCACAAGAGCAAAAGGAAAAAGTTGTCCATAAAACAAAGAAAAGCGGTGCTACGCATAAACCGCGCCATACACAGTGCTGCGTCGTTGCTTCTCTGCGCCACCGCTCCAGAACAGCCAGCGCACGGAGCTAAAGGCACCGCGGCGTGAAGAGGGGGAGAAGGCTTGCAGTGCTCCACACGGCCTCCAGATCCGGACTCCATCTTTGACTACTTGACATTCAGAGGCTGCCGGAGCGGATTCCTAGTTTGCATGCCTCCCGCTGATTGGCCTCTCCCTGCGCTAGTCTTTGCTATTTGACTATCCATTGGTTTGTGCGCGGCGTGTTGGCCGTTCACTGAGGCGCTCTGATTGGCCGGGAGCGAGCGACACGTCACGGCGCACAGCGAATACCTGATTAACTGTGTCCCCATTCACAAATTTCTCTGAGCTCGGACCTGTACCAAACTGATTATTAGATCAGACGGAGCAGAGGAAAGAAACTATAGTCACATTTGACACCTATGTGCTGTCAGTCACACGGCTGATATTGTAAACGAGACATGTGGGAGGTCTTAGTTTTACAAGCCCCTTCTCTCTGACTCCTGACTGAGGTCTAGGATCAGTCCGTGAAAAGTCACTTTTTCACTCAGATCTGTCAAGTCTGGCTCATCCACAATTTTGTAAAGGTTTAACTTTGGGTCTTTACCTACAACTTCTTATTTAGTGCAGATTTAAATGTAGACTTTAAACACCATTGGACACATACCATTGCTTATCATTTAAAGCTGGTATAGGCTATTGCTGAAAATTTAATGTATAGCTCTAGTCTGTTGTCCTTTCATTTATGTGAAATGAAAGTTTGCAAAAAATGTCTTGAAAAACTAATGCAAAGATGCAGCATTATGTGGTGATTGTGAGTTTTTTTTTTTTTTTTAACTAAACCAGACTTCAATATTTTATTTGCATTTCTGTCTTCCAGATATAGGCTACATAAAAAAATCTTACTTTACTTTTTAGTTACTTAGTCCGAGGTCACTGTACTTAGAGTAGATGACATGTATATCTCTTCCCTTATAGGACGTGAAGCAGTAGTATTTGGGCTGGCCTCGGAGGTGGCTGGTCACTCGGGTCGTGGCCCAGTGTCCGCAGAGCACGCCTCGTAGCTTTGATTGACGCGGGGCGGAAAGTAGCGGTCTGTGAAATCTGGCATTCCTGACCAGAGGAGCTGAAGTAATGGTATTATCCAGGCAGGGACAGGGCCCACCACTCCCCACTCCCAAGGATCTGATTGTGCAGCCAGTCGCAAAGACAGCCGTTTGATGTGGGGGCGGGGCCTATCCTCCACGCAGTTTCACACACGGTTCATCTCAAAGATCACACACATTTATTCATCTAATTATAGGGCCATCAAAATGACCTCGGCCCAAACTGTAGAGGTCCAGTCCTGGTCCAGAAACACCTGTACAGGGAGAAAGAGATAGTCAATACATTAGGGTCCATACAACAAATTCAAGGACTTTTCAATATACATTTTCAAGAATTTCCAAGCACCATATCACTGGACAATGGGCAGAGTTTGGTGCCTGGTGGTCACTGAATTGTTTGACAGAAATATATAGTTTAATACAAAAGTTACATACAATTCAGAAAAATTTCAAAGAAAAAGTTTGGAATCATCTGTGGGTTCTAGGTCTGGACTTTGGGCAGACTTTTACGTGTAATTTGTTTTGAATAAATTGTTAAAAGCACTTCCTTATAAATTTAAGTACTTTTCAAACCTTGAAAGCAGTGTTAATTAAAGCATTTCAAGGATTTCAAGCACCTGTGTGGACAAATACTCATAAATGCAAAAGTGAACAGATTGTTGCATCTTGTCAGAACAAAAATCACTGGAGTTTCATTCGATGTGGCTGATTAAGGCAAACAAAATGCCAGAAATATAACTGTAAAAATTATAAACAAAGATTAAGAATGATGTCACAAGTCTTAATGGAATCATAATTTTAAATATTTATATTTGAGTGCAACATAGTGATTACGTTTTTATCCTTTAAATAAATGACTCACCGGTCTTAATTGAGGAGATACACTTTCAAGTTATATTTCCATGTGTTTTCATGCACCAACTGGACAACCCCAATTTGTGAAGTTCAATAAGCAAAAGTTTCACAAACCTTCTATAAATAATGGAATAATCTGTGAGTTCTCTTGCTGCAGACTTTTAGGTATAATTAATTGTGACATAAACTGTTTAAGAAAATCAAGCACTTTCAAGTCCTTCTTTATAAATCAATCACATTTTAAACTTTGAAAACACACTGCAGTTTAAGCATTTTCAAGGATTTCAAGCACCTGTATGCACCCTGAGTACAAATGTGATTTTCTAATAAATTCTCCCTAAATTCTCCAGTTATATTTCTTCAGACAAAAACATCATAAGGGATGCACAGAGAAGTCTTTAAATTATAAAACGATTGTGATATTGTTTAGACTTTATTTATGTTGCTTGTGGTAGTCCTAGTTTTTACAAATTTATCTAAATTGTGAAAAGTAATTGATCTGCTTTGTTGCATATACAAACAGTAAAACAAGCAGAAATCTCTCCATAAAATAAACAAAACTTGAATGGCTAAGTTTAAAAGATTTTAGGCCTAATTACTAAAAGATTAAATGTGTTACTTTATTGTGATAATAATTTTAAAATGTCTAAATTAGTATGAAAAACTTTGGTTTCATTTAAATTGTCTTGTTTGTGTTCAAAATAAAAAATCGAGCTTGAGATTGTGATTTGTGGAGGTGTAGGACAGGAGTCAGTCTCTGGTGCTGTTTGTGGCTGGTGTTTCTGGCAGTGATCTTTAGAACTCCCACTCGGCCTGGGCTCCTGAAGCTAGGGGCCCTGTGCTGTGGGTGTCGTCCTGGGGGCTGCTCTGAAAAGCCTTTTAAACATGGCCCGTATTGTTTCCTTCTCTTCTCTCTTCTCTCTCTCTCTTTTCTACAAACCTCCCATCCTCTGAAAACGCTACCTCCTTTCTTCCTGTGGCCTTTAACCTCTACCCCAACCCCCATCCCTCCATCTCGCATCTATATGTACACCCCCCATCGCTCCTCCACCAACACCGTCCTGTCCCTTGGCTACTATATTCCCAGGACGGCCCGACTATAGACCCTTTAAAATGTTTGTCATATGGAATGTTCAAAATTCCCGAATGGAGGTGACTGGAGGCAAAAGTAGAATTTGCGGAGAGAGGTGGAATAATTCTGAGCATACAATGAAAAAAATGTTGTGGTCATTGACAATTCTATAAGCAGTCAAAACTAAAAATCAAGACTTTTTCCCACCAGCCAAAACTATATGTGTACATTGAGTAAACATACAATGTGAGGTACATTCACTGGTGTTTCCTAACCAGGCTCTGACATTACCTACATGTAGCAGAGTGGTTGTCATTGATCAAAACCATCTTAATTTAAGTATGCTAATTTCTCCATTGAAAATATATTATGATTTGTCTCCAGTTGCGTCCATTCTGGAATTTTCTGTTTACAAAGAAAGGAACGTCGCTTCCTTCCCAAATCCGATGTCAACTTTTTGTGCTTTTTTGTTGGACTTTGGACATAGGACTTTACATGGGACAGGGGAGCCCCAGTCTTCCGAAGCAGCGCCCCCTTGTCTCCTTGGCCGCCCCTCCCCCCATGCCCCCCTCTTGAAACAGACTCCATGGGTGCCGCATGCATGACATTCCAGCTGTGTGGGTGGCACGCTACATTTTTTACAGCCCAGTATCTAAAAGCACACACGAGGGCTCCTAAAGTACAAACAGGAGAAGACCCTTACCCCTGAGTCCAGGGTTAGGTCCCCTCCTCCTCATACATCAGCGTCTATGGTAGTGTCTATAACAGAAAACAATAGAAGGTTAATGGGCCAGCGGAACACCTAGCACCATTGTTGTATCACTTTAATGGCTTTCCTAATTTTGCAGAAAGCAGCTTCTAATCACGGTCTCAAAGAAGTGATGATATCCAGATGTGAGGCTCCAGGTTTGAGGGTTGCTGTAAAACATGGCGTAAAAACAAAACTAAAGACTTAACTGAAACTGTGGAGTGCTTCAAAAATGAGGGTGAATTTCAGCTTTGATGGGACATTGTTTAGTCAATACAGTTTTTTCCCCATAAACATTTGAGATCTAGCAGATTTTTTGTGCTACCCTTTAGAATACTAACATACTTATTATGAGGGGATTTTGTAAAACTCTGTTTATTAAAATCAGCATTACAATTTTTGCGGAAGGATAAGGGACTGTGACTTGCAAAAATTATTACATTACAATTTATTTTATTTTTTTTTACAAAACAAATGTTGAAGTAGGCTAAGTCATATAGACTAGGCTTATATAGAATCCAACGCTCTTTTCAGCTCTGACGAGAAGGGGGTTGACCTACAGTAGACTATTTTTGTGTCTATAATGCTCCATCTATTGCGTATTCACAAACAATTTAAGTTTCAATATTATGCTTAATCTCTGTATTCTAGGTATAGCATAGTGTGCGTAAACCGTCTCACTCGCTTATTACGCATTGTACGTTGTGCCTCTTAATTATCCATTCTGGGCGATTTTCTTTACAAAATATTGGCATTGCATAAAAATTAAGAAATGAAGATTGCTAACATAAAGTTAAATATGCACTATGGACGAGTTTACGAGCAAGCGTGTGAAAATTCACCTAATGGCCGTGGAGGCTCCACATAGGTTGGCCAAAGCTGTCCTGTCACCTGCCTGTCTAAAAGTAGAGGCTGGATCCTATATACTCTGCAGTGGTCCTTGTTCTTGATAGAAATGATTTTACATATCACAAGTATTAGTTTGGACTGCACCCTAAACGTCCCCTGTGCGTCTGGCTTTGATTACGCACAGTGTACAAACCCCACTTCCTCCCCGTCTCCACACTTCTACCGCTTCACATCCGCCATTAAATCAATTAGTCATGATCCCAAAGGATTCATTGAAGAAGGCGATAGAAGCCGCGGAGCCCCATCCGCTACTAGGAGACATTGATTTTTAACCAAACCAGCGCTAAACGAGAATAGCTACTTCAAAATAATATTACTCAGGTAAAAGTAAAAGCACTAATCCCAATTTTTACTCAAGAGTATTTTCTTTTAAATGCAAAGAGTTAATTCCTGTGTTTCAAAAGCAAAAACTAAAAAAAAACAAAATACATAAATACAATTTTAACAAATTAAGGGACAAGAAACAACATTTCAAAATTCAAAAAAAGTACAATCTACTCATAAAGTTACTCCAGTCAATGTAACTGAGTAGAAGGAACTCACTAACCCACCTCTGCTCAAAGACAGTAGTGGTGCACGGCAGGACATATTTTTCTTTCTCTTACAGTGGCCCCAGGATGAAAAAGTCACACCTATTAAGAGAAGTTCAGAAGAATTCCTCACTTTACATACGGAATGCTCTCGGGTTCGAAGGGCAAAGGGCCAGGGGGCAATCCACCCGCACACAGGCAGTACAGGCCCTAACTTAAACAAGCCTGGGACGCCTGGTTGGCTGAGGCAGGGCAGGGGAACCAACCGCTTTGCCATTAACATGAGCAGGGGCCACTGTCAATAAATACCTTTTATAAATGACCCTCACTGACACTATACCGACCCACTCACCACTATACACTAAATCTGATGCAGCGGGAGAGTTAAAAAGATGTGCTCAAGTAAAAAAAAAAAAGAAAAGAAAGGCCATTACATAAATTTAACACAAGGTCTCAGAAAAAATCTAAGGTCAACACATGATTAAAGGAGAGAGGAAGAAAATCAATCATGAGATGTCGTTTTTATTTAATCTCGTTATGGACGGACAGAAGCATAGCAAACAATAGAAAACAAAATATGCCTAGGCTAGGGTAATAGCTTGATGATAATATTGTAGCCTAATGCTATAAGGTGCAGTTTCAGGACCAAAAAATGCAAATCAAATAATGCACCTAAAACTCCAGACACAATATTAGAAAACTAGAAAGCATTCAAGGAAGCCATTTTCCCCAATATGCGCTCCTAAAATAAACGATTCAAATCATTTTCTGCATTAGACTGACTGTCTTCCTGTTGTGTGACTTCACCACAGCAACAGAAGGGCAGTTGTTAGATTTCACAGACAGGACAGTTGGGGGAGGAGGTGCACTCTCCCACCAGGGCCATAAGAGCCAAGAGAAGGTGCCATCAAAATTCCTTGATCCAGACAGTGATGCGGATTAGTCCCAAAATCTAATCACTACTTCCTTGTGTCACTCCTGAGCTTCCCAAAGGTCCTTCTGCAGCACTGCATTAATGGGCATTATTGTGTAGTGGAAATCACAGCATGGACCAGGAACATTTTCAGAAGTCACCCATCAAACAAAGTCAAATCTACAATATGCAAAGAAAAAAACTACATACGAAACATTGGATCATGTCTCAAAACAAAATTGGCAAATATTCTCTGATTAGACTATCCACAATAAAAAGGACAGCTTGGACATTGCACAAGCTCCATTCACCTTTTTACAGTCAAAACATTAGCTCGTCATCGAGCCCTGTTTACCAGTTTAAATCCAGTATAAGACAGGAATGAATCAACATTCCTCTCTCCTCCATTACAGACATGTCCAAGAACAGGGGAGACTAAACCCAAACCCTACCTATATAAGGACCTGTCCCAGAGCTCTGGCTTTTTCTATGCATAGGCTATTGCAGAATTGACTGATGATTTTAAAGGCCGTGTCCCAACTGTTTTCATCTTGATGACCTGAAAAATCACACACAAAAGTAATCCAGAATGTTTTAATAAATAATAATCAACATTTTTGCATTTCCCTTGCATTTGTTTTTAGAAGAGTAATGATTAAGTCAACGGTTCATTGATCCTTTACAAAGAATTACTTCAATATTAATAAACACAACTGAGCTCTCATGTAAATCAGTCTAAAAATGTCTATGTTAATTGTCTAAAAATGTCTGTGTATTTAAATTATTTTGCATTTTATTCCTTTATTAATGTCAGATAGCAATAAGCAATTATTACCCTTGTTTACAGTTTACTTGTTTTTGAATTTTTCAACTCCATTTAAATAATCATATTTAACATTTTAGGCCTTCAATGTCAAGACCACAATTAGATAAAAATAAATAAAATGTCTCTGAATTTTGCATCAAATGAGATAAATTGCATTCGGTTTTGCCTACTTATGCATTGTCCATGAAAAAGCAGGTCCTTTTCAAATGAAGTCTTTTTTGGTACGCTCACTGGCCCGTATGGCTACTGTTCTTCAAAAGTTACAGGCCATCTAAGATTTTTACTGGTCTGTAGTGTAGGTTTTACTGTTCAGTATTTTTGCTTGTGTTTTATTGACTTGTTAATTCATGCCTTATCAGTTACTAAAAAGGTAGTGTCTAAATTGGTTGTACATTTTTAAGTATAGCAGTGTATGCAGTAAAATCCAACAGGACAAATGGCTAGTGATAGTAAATGTGTTACTAGCCATAAGTAAAATGCTGCTAATTGGCTACTGCTAAAGTTAATGTCCTTGTAATGTGTTTTCCTCTATTTCCACAGTGAATTCTAACATGGCTCCTTGCTGTCCTGGAGGTCACTAGAGGCTGCCCTGTCACCTGCCTGTCTGTAATCTCACTATCAGACTTAAACACAAAAGCCTGCATTCCCAGAGCGGGCCAGCCTCTCCATTTTTAGGACCATCTTGCCAAAAATGTTTTCCAAACGATGTGCTACAATCCCCATGTCCCTGGTGGAATCTTTGCACCTCATGGCTTCAAAGCAGTGCTAGGCTCATCAGTGGATCAGGCCAATAGGTGACGAGGGGCGGGGTCTTGCTGCCTTGACCTCTGTGACCTCTGTGACCTGCCCTGCTCCTCACCCCCTCCCCTGCACCAGTCAGTGGGTCAGGTTGTCCATACGTCAATTTTTGAATTAGAGCTTTAAAGCACAAATGCAAAACAAAAAAGATGACTTATGATAAAAGACAAGCATTAGGCCTGCACAGTCTATTGTTAAATTATTGTTAGGGAATTTCAGCAAATGCAAAAGCCTAACTGTATTTTGAAAACTGAAATAGACCAATAGTGCTTATAATACAGCTTGTATGAAAATGAATAAATACATTTATTGATTCAGTCTTGAGTATTGATTTTGAATTTTAAAGTAATTTTAACTGGTATATTTTTGTTTAATTCAGTTGCATCAAAATAGCACACAAATATCCAGTGTTTCCCCGCACGTGGTAAAGTGGCTACCTTGTTGTAAAGCAGCTACCCCATTGGATTCCCATTCAAAAAACTATACATAAAGTAATAATACATTTATTTTATTCCCTCAAACCCTGATTGTAATGGTTTAATAATGCAATGTTTTTGATTACATGTAGGCTACTTGTGGTATGTAGGAGCAGCAAATTTTGTTAAAAATAAATGGCATAAGTTCACACTAGTTAATAATAATAATGATCCATTTCATTCATAAAGTGCTTTTCATGACACTCTTGTTAGCTTAACTGACCATTTCTGTGGAAAACACTAAAACCCATGTCATAATATTGAACAAAGTTATCAACAGATGTGGGTAGAGAACCCAATATATAGGCCTATTTAGTTATCTATATCTATATCTGTCTATACAGTTGGATCATTTTAGTCAAGTAATAACTATAATACTGTGAAGCTACTCTTAAATACAATTGATTCAAAAAGTTGCTCAAGTACACGTAACTGAGACATGTAACAGATTACCACCAACCTGTGGTTATCAATTATTGAATGTTTATTTAATTTGTGCATCCCTATTTGCCAACTTTAAGCATTTGATTTGCTGGAAGCCAAACTAAAATTCAACACCCCTCAGGCTCACACTCTTTGTTTGCTAAACACAGTTCTACTCTACAGCTTGTGCGTTTACTGTCAATGTATCTGCCCAACTACAGAGGCTCAGATGGACAAAAGACTTGGGGACGTTTCTGCACGCTTTTCTCTTTCCTGCTGCAGCCTCTTGCTAAACTCTTGACTCAGCACCTTTGCTCATGTCATTGAGGCGGCCATTTTCCCATGAAGTCTCTCTCTGGTGCCCTGCAGGAACCAATTACCTTCCACTTTGATGAGAGCACGCCTTTCCCTACAGTTAACTGCCTGATCGACAAGACATTTTTATTGTTGTGATGGTCAAATGACTCACTTCTCTCTAAATCTAGGAGTGCAGTTGTTATAAATACTTTTCAGTGTATTTAATTTAACAGACACTGGTTTGTTGATCCAATAATGGCTTCATAGTGTTGGTTGGTTTTCATCCATGAAGGGAAAAACACATAAAGCAGCAGTGTGTCATTAAAACCAGAAACCACATCAGGGGCCTTTCATAAGAGTGGGCGGAAACATGTCTTTTGTCACCACCTGCTGGAAGGAAGAGGGATTACAGAATAGAAAAAATGTTAGCCGTTTTAAAATTTACTATCTGGCTCTGTTAAATGTTGCTGTAGAGGTCAGGTGAAAGTCAGATAAAAAAATATACATGACAGATTCCCTACTTTACATCATAGAAGAGGGTAAGTCACTAATAAGCATTTGTTTTATTGTAACAAATTTGTATTAACTTCTTTACTGCTTTAATCATGTTATGAGATGGATGGATAGTATTGAATAAAAGCGTACATTGTACTGACTAGAATTAACCTTAGTGTGAAGTCAAACATTCTTCCACCAGATATTCATTATTGAACTAAAGGAAGTCAACCATGTTTTCTATTTCAAAATTGCTTTATATAATTATATCGGCGAAACGCGAGAATCGCGTTCAGCGATATTATGGTTTCATGTCCGTCCGCGTGACCGCGATAACTCAAAAACGAAATGCCGGATCACTTTGAAACTTTGCAGATACTTAGACCTTATAAGGACGCCGAACTGTATTGATTTGGGTACATCTGCGATGAATAGTAATTAAGTAATTAATTAATTAATGATTAAATTTGTAAATGCAATAACTCAGGAAGTTTTTGCCCTATCTTCTTCTAACTTGCTGGACAGTTAC